>VZTL01013938.1:0-24326 GCA_013400535.1 Scopus umbretta
AGCTCTTTCTTTTCCCATACCACCTAGCCAGCAATTTCAAATGTGCATCTCCTCCTGGAGCTGGGGAAGAGGAGGGTGCTTGACTGACAGTAGTTATTAAAGACACCATGAATGGGGGGGAGACAACACACATACAATGTTATCCCCTGCACCCCTGCACACTGCATCTGTGAGAGCCAGATGGTTTACGTTGTCATGTCAGACAGCAGCACTGGATGTGTCAAAGGGCCATTGCTTCTGTATCACGTATAGTTTATACCTCCCTAGCATACTAAAAAAGGTAAAAAGTGTAAGTGAAGGCAAGCTGTTGATTTTGAGTTAAAAAATTGCCATCTAAAGCATTTCCTGAAGATTCATTTTCTGCCACCACACTTGTGGAAAATTAACTGACTTTACCATCTGCTTATTTATTTTTCAAGCACTTAGAGAGGTAAATGTGAAGTGATTAGGGGAACCGTCAGGGAACGTACCTACTGCCTAATAACATTGCTTGTTTATGTGAGCTCTGAATATAACCCACCTGCCTCCTTAGGCCAGTGGAGGAGAGGAAATTAGTGTGTGCCAAACTGAAGAGCGTGGAGAAGTGAAATTTAAAGGAACAAGTGGCAAGCGATAGAGAAGACACTGGAAGCAATTGGAGCAGGCTGCAGGAGGCTGGAATATGGTACAATTTTTATGATTGGGGAAAGGAAGTAAATTACTTTGTGTGACAGTCATAAAGTAATGGGAATATGAATTGTTATAGCTGTTGAATATCTCTTCGATATGAAGCAGTGTATCGCAGCCCCATTCCATACTTGAAGAAAACCATTTCTAGTGATGAAACTAGGCAGGTCTAATTGAGTTTGATGAAGTACAGTATCAGAAATAATAATAAAAAGGTAAAAGGATATGAACAACATGCTGTGCATCTGATTAAAAACGATCTGCACAAATGTATACAACCTAATATGTTGTGAATTACACCACAGTCTAAGGAGTAAAGCAGCCTAATCTTCACTTAAATCCATTCCAGATGTGTAAGTGAATAACCACAGTATTTAGAGAGAAGAATAAAGTTAAAGTATGAATAGACTTGAAGCACGTAAGCCATGAGTAAGCAGGAAACAACATATTTAGAGAGAATGTAGCATGGGTATGTGCAGAAAATACCTGAGGACAGCCTAATTTAAAGCTCGAAATCATCCATTGGAGAGGCTATATTTGTACCTTCACTGAATGGGGCAAACTGGCTCATATGCAGATGTCTGTATTGTACGTGCCTGAGTTTAGGTGAGGTGACCTAACACAGACACCTACACCAACCTCAGGGATCCAGGCAACATGTGGCATTCTCTCCACATAACGCAACAGAGTACAAGAAACCAATTACCAGACAAAACAAGAAAGTAATTAGCAAAGCTATGTTCTGCTCCCACTGACTTCTGAGGAAACAGGATTGCATGTGTAGGAATGTTGTACTTAATGGTTGCAAAATTACCCAAGTCAGATCGGTGCTTGAAAGGAACAAATCCAACGGCAGGGAGACACAGAGGTGCATTAAACCCACTAGAAAAATCACAACAGGATGCAGAATGCACCTGCCTGTGCATGCCTGTGCAGGGGGAAGGAGCCCTTTCCCCAGGGCTCCCTTTGGGGCAGTTTGTGTGAACCAGCAGGGAACAGTCCTGTTTAGGAAAGAACAGGATTTTCCATTTACTTAACCCTTACATACAGGTGGAGGTATAGAAAATGCCCTATAGAACCTTTTTTTTTTAATGCTCAGACAGGCATTGCAAGAGCTGTACAAAATTGTTTGCCAGATCCTCAGCAGGAATACATTAGGGTTTCTTCAACAGAGGTAAATCAATAGATGCTGTCCAAAGAACTAACCCGGCTTCTTTTATTGTCTCCTAATTCCAAATTTCTTGTCATTGTCCAACAGATTAAAACTCATTTTTAACTGGATAAACTTAAAAGACCTGGGATCACTTTACTTTCAGGTTATTTCTCATTCTTAATCAATAAAGAAGCTCTAAATTTCGTTCAGATTTATGATGTACATAAAACATTAAGTTATTGCATATGAAGTTATATAACACTACCACCTGTAACATATTTGCTTTTTCCGGACTCTGAGTATTTTAAAAATCTTTGGTTCAACTCATAAAATTTTGCTGAATTATACTTTCTACTTTTTTTTTTTATCCCTTCTGTACTTCACATTAGAAGAGGTCTAGAGTGCATTTTCTAAGTAATGGTCATCCTGTTCTGATACATGTATGCATCTGTCTTTTTTGTCTGTCTGTATATATTATATACACGTATATGGTGACGGAAAAGCAGTTTTTTTCCTAAGAGAATGACACTGAAGGAACACATTACTTGAAGGACCAATGCTACTGCTGGTAGAAAACATGTTGTGTTTCATTATCTAATATAAAACTCAGGGTGAAACATTGACTTCAGTAGTAGCAGATGTGGCATAAATTGGTCTAACTTTATTGAAGACAGCGTCAGTTTACATCACTTGAGATTCTGACCTGTGGTTTTTAAGTGAAACATTTGAGCAAATGATTTTTTAAGTAAAGAATCACCTCAGGCTAATTTGCTTACCGTCTAATTAATTATACTGTTATATGGCATTTATATGTTTACCAAATATATAGAGAAAATATGAAGGAAAGCATAGTGTTAAAGGATGATTCTCATTTGTGATATAACAGTTGTGTGATATAACAATTATTTGTGACATACTAGTTCTAAGCATCACTATAGTCACAAAGAAATCCCAGGAAAGGAGGATCTAGTTTACAGATGGTAACAGACTATTTTAGTTCAGACATGCTTTAACCATTCAAAGCACTAGATATCCTGCTACTATAGTACATGAAAATAAAACCGAAGAGCCAGATCTCTAGCTTATGTACAGTGTAAGTACATTTTAGAGCACTTCTTTCAATTGCCTGGGTAATTTTGCCATGGGAAGAAAGAAATGATGTCTTAGATGTTTAAAGGTATACTTCACCTTGTTTCATAAAAAGCAGGATAATAATTTCTGCTATATTGGGAAATCCCAGGTGCTGGATCTTTTTGCTGTACTATATTGTACTACAACGTTCTTGTCTGTGGAGGATGGCAGATAATGGCATAGTCAGTGTTAGGCACACATCTGTCCAGGCATCTCACTGGATCAGTGGCCAAAATCACAAAATAAAGAGGTTTGTTTGCTCTGGAGGCTGCTAGGTCTGCAAACCATCACTTCTGCTGCTCCACATTACATCGATTTCCAGTCCCTTAGGCTACCCTGTGTGAAAACTGTATAAGATCTGGCTTTTCACACAAGTACAATTGCTAAAACAATAAATCTTGGCATAGCTATAGTCTTCCTAGCATTTTGGAAGTCTATAGTTTTGTATGCAGTTGTATGTATCTATACATAGCATATAATTCCTTTTTTCAGCCATAATTCACTGTCATTTGTTGGGAAGGGAAGGGGATATGCTATGGGAACTTTCCAGTGACTCGAAGACAGTATCTACAAGAGGAGTACAGTGAAGGGACAGAGAACATGACAGTCCTTTATCATAAGACAACCTAAGTGAGTTATTTGTTCTGGTAAGGTCTGACAAAGATGTCTGTAAGGAAACCAGGGTGTGTCATTGGAAGCTGTACACATTTTTAAGCACCATCCTGCAGAAGCATGTATTACTTACAGGCTGAGTGCTATGTCCCAAATGGCACCTCTTCTTACGTGGCATTATCTCGTGATAAAGTTACAGAAGTAGAAGGTTGCCATAAAGAGGTAACCTGATTCCCATTTAAAAGTCTTTTGGAAAAACTCTATAAACCCCCTTTGTAAACAAATATGAATCAGGTTCATTGTTAAATGTTATTATTTGTGAAGGCCTGTCTTTGAATACACTGCAGATTTCTTTTTACTTTAGCTGTATCTTGAACACTCATTTGCTAAAAGAGAATTTCAATGAGGAAAACTCAGATTTTTCAAGACTTCATCATGTCATCCCCAACCAAAATATAATTCCAATAAAAATTTATTTCCAGAGTAGATCTTATAAAGTAGGACTGTTAGGCTTTATGTGATAATTTGCTGTTAGAATAGTTTAACTTAGGAGGTAAACTTCTCTCAACTGAATAGCACACATGGCAGCAATGGCTGATGTCTTTCCTACCCCTCGCTGTTGGGGAAGTCTACACAGCTGCTACGGATATTTCATCCTCAGCAAAGTAAGACACTGAAGAGAAAAGTTTTGAAAGAGATTTTTTTCAAGTGTCTTATTTTAACAAGATAAGAATCGATTTCCTAATAGACATTATAACGCATTCTAAACTTTTGGTGTAAACCACACAGTTAAAAGTATAATACTTTACATTTTCATCTAGTGTTCATTATCCTCACATAGCGAATTAAGAAGGACGTGCCTTCATGACAGCTGAATATTTGACAACTAGCTGGTCCATTTGATCTTCCATTTACTAACGTAAAGGTATGTCTGTAAGAATAGGACTATTCCAAATCATATGCATGCAAAGGATCTGGCTCAGTATCTTAAAATTCAGATGCAGTACAAATATCATTTGGGGGGGGAAGTATTTAGCAAAGGGGTCATGCTTTAATCATTGACAGGAAATGTGAACATCGTAGGTTTTCAGCTGTCATTTAATGCATTCAGTCCTGCCCTTGCATATTTCATAATTACACCTCAGCAATTTGGAATCTATTTATGTCTAAAGTGACAGAAAGTCAGTAATTATGTCTGAGGTTCACTCTGAGATTTACAAGTTGAACATTTACATGCAGGAAATGAAATCAAGTTTTAAACTATCACAAGGCAAAACAGTGCAGTTGGCTATTTTATTTTTTCACCTTTATTCCTCAGTCTACAGACTTAAATGGTTTAGGCAAAATGGAAGCAAGGTTCTTTAGTAAGTCATATGCAGGAGAGGTATAAGATATGATGAGAAGCAGAACAAAGGCATGGAATTTACAACTGCAAGGGCCATTTGTTGCACAGCAGAAATCACTAATGAAACCTCTATTATTGTTCAAGTCTGATCAGTTCAGCTATTCAGCAACTAACTTTTGTTTAGGACTTGATAAATATATCCAAATTGCTATGGCAGACCTCCCAGTTTATTCTTAAGTTAAAAAAAAAAATCAACTCCAGAACCATATTACTTTAATATTACTTTATACATATGTTTTAAAGGAAATGGAAATGAAAGTCACTCCACAGGTGATGTTCCAGCACTCAACAGTTTGGTTTTAATTGAAAACTTCCATGAGATGAGAGAGAACTGGTAAGGATATGGTCTGTAGAGAGCATTGGTGTTTCTGTGGATCTGGTCTGATCACTACAGACACATGGTGACACAAAATGAAGCTCGATAGTAGCGAGATCCTGCATATTCTCCTCCACTGTTAAAAAAAACAACTCACACAAAGTAACTGTTAACACGGAACTTTTTTTAGATTTTCTTGGTGCAAAAAGAGTCCAGCGTGAATGATAGTGTCAAATTTGAACCCCCTGCCTCCTAATGAGAGGAATCTGTGTGGTAACATGCTTCCACTGAGATAACTGAGAAGACCATTGTTCCTTCACCGTACATGGCTTTCACCTTCTGTGGTTGAGAACTGCTGGTTGATTACAGTGGAGAACTGTATACAGTATGCCACAGCTGACTGACTTCCATGAATAAGAAACTAAAGCCAGTCAACATATTCATTAGGTTCAAAGAAGTGAGTCTCAGAACTGTGGGAAAACTTTTGTTTATGCTGCTGGAGGGAAGAAAAAAAAAAAAAAAGAGTGAGCTAGAAAGAGACCTCCATGGCAGTAAATTCACGGAGTGGAGCGTGCACACGCACACATGCAGAACTGTTGAGTGGATTTTCACTTTTACCACATGCATTGTCTTGCTTTGTGAGTCCATGTCTTAAAACCATGGGCAACTTTGAATACGCTCAGGTAATGAGTGATTCAAGTTAAAGACACTCTTAGGATCTGGGTTTAATTTCTTTTTTTAAAAAGTGGGGTGTTGTTTCCTCGTATTAGTTATCCTCAGTGGGGGTCTCCATGACTTACTGGTGTAACTAAGACCGAGGTTCACTCTTCAGTTGTATAGTCACAGAAAAAACATTAGCATTTCTAGCATTGTTAGAGTGCTGACTCAGAGTTTTGTGACTGCTTTAAGAAAATTAATTTTAGTGATTGCTACCGCAGAAGCTGAATATAGGCCCACGTTTGCATTTGGATGTTCATTATTCCTCTACCTTACTTATACCATGAGATGATACAGTTTACCTAATTCATTACAGACTTAGATTGTACTTTTAAGAGAGGTGTCAGTCATATTAAGAAATTGATTGAATTTTCTGAGTGAGACTATTATGTTCATTCACGGGCTCAACAGAGCCCATAATGTTTCTCGTAGCACAGAAGTTCAGCATTTGCCTCTTGTTAGAGTAACAATTGAAAACATTAACCCAACTTCACAGTCATGCAACATATGCAAAATTTCAGCCACACACCTCCCGAAACAAAAGACAAGTATGGCTGAATCCTTTGATCTCTTGACCAACATGGGGGAGGAAAAAAAAAAACGCCACAAACCACCATCTGTTGGGAAACCAATGTAATAAAAACAGTGGAAAGCCAGCCTATAGTATAGACTGACTTAATTGAGGAAATGACTTATAAATAGAATTATTTCTTGATTTAGAGGTGCAGGAGGAAGCAAAACTGAAGGAAGGAGTTACCAAGAACAGATTTAGATAGATGAGCATCAAATAAATATTATTCATTGTGGGATCCACGTCACAAAGCTCCAGCTGACAGGGGCTGACCTCATGAAGAAGAATCACATTATAAGTGTAATTTCTGCAGCTGAAGGAAGTGACTGTATTGTGGTTGTAGCTCAGTACAAACATCTTGTCAAATAGGCTTTAAACAACCAAGGTCACGATGCAGCAGGTTTTAGCTATGGGTGATGCTCCACATACAGGCCACAGGCCTGTGAAATGCAGAACAGCAAACTACCCAGGGTTATATTCAGACGTGAGGACCTAACCAAGAGCCTATTGATGTTAACCAACTTCACTGGACTTTGTCTAAAATTTTTTGAGAGCTGATGTGTTGCGACGTGCCTTTCAGGCCTGGTTGTTAAAGGCTGTAGGGTATATTTAACTCTTGCAAGTTACATGCAAGTCTGAAAACACTGCCTATTTCCATGCTTTCAGACCAACCTAATGTTTATCTTTTCTGCATGTTCACGTTTGTGGTGAACACCAGTTGCCCACCAAAGCCTCTCTATCACTCCCCTCTTCAGCACGAGAAGGGAGAGAACATGTAATGATAGGTTTGTGGGTCAAGATAAGGACAGGGAGAGATCACTCACCAATTACCATCATGGGCAAAACAGACTCAACTTGGGGAAAATTACTTTAATTTATTACCAATCAATACCTCGCCCCTCCCTTCTTCCCAGGCTCAAATTCACTCCTGATTTTCTCTACCTCCTCCCTGCCAGTGGCACAGGGGGATAGGGAATGGGGGTTGCAGTCAGCTCATCACACGTCGTCTCTGCTGCTCCTTCCTCCTCAGGGGGAGGACTCCTCACATTCTTCCCTTGCTCCAGCATAGGGTCCCTCCCATGGGAGACAGTCATCCATGAACTTCTCCAACTTGAGTCCTTCCCGCAGGCTACAGTTCTTCACAAACTGCTCTAGTGTGGGTCCTTTCCATGGGGTGCAGTCCTTCAGAAGCAGACTGCTCCAGTGTAAGTCTCCCATGGGGTCACAAGTCCTGCCAGCAAGCCTGCCTCTCTCCATGGGTCCTGCCAGGAGCCTGCTCCAGCACAAGCTTCCCACAGGGTCACAGCCTCTTCTGGCACATCCACCTTCTCCAGCATGGGTCCTCCACAGGCTGCAGGTGGATATCTCCTCCACCGTTAACCTCCATGGGCTGCAGGGGGACAGCCTGCCTCACCATGGTCTTCACCACAGTCTGCAGGGGAATCTCTGCTCCAGCACCTGGAGCACCTCCTGCCCCTCCTTCTTCACTGACCTTGGTGTCTGCATAATCATTGCTCTCGCATATTCTCACGTCTTTCTTCTGACTGATGCTGTTGTTGCACATTTTTTTTCCCCATTTTCTTAAATATGTTATCCCAGAGACACTACCACTGTTGCTGATGGACTTGGCCTTGGCTAGCAGTGGGTCCATCTTGGAGCCGACTGGCATTGGCTCTATCGGACATGGGGGGAGCTTCTAGCAGCTTGTCACAGAAGCCACTCCTGTAGTCCCCCAGCTACCAAAACCTTGCCACGCAAGCCCAATATAACACTTTGTGAGCTTAATGGTACATCAGCATGGTGACTGGCCTGCAGTTTGTCCCAGGAAGGGGCCCAGACAGGCTGTGTATGACCATGGTTTAGGCTGCTTAGCAATGATGGAGAGGCTCATGCCTGAGCTTCTTCCCAAAACCTCCTTTTGATGTTGCTTCTGGCTGTAAGAGTCTCACTCATTCAGAACTCCCAGAAAAGGGGCATTTCCACAAAGGAAAGATGAGAACATTTGTGGATTTAAAAGCAATCTTTCAAACAGATTCAGGAAAGAAAAAAGTCACTTTCCACAATGGGAGGCCTTCTTGATGTGCTTCCAAGCTCCTTATACATCTCTTTCTTTCATCAACAGCTGCATTTGGCATGACAAAACTGGCTTCTCCACAATGATTAATCTTTTTTCCCCTTTGATAAAAAGCAGAACAACTTCAGGTGAAGCTACTATTTCTGTGAGTAAACAGCAATATATAGGTATTTCCATGGTTGCCTGGTGGAACATGAAATAATTGTTCTTCTCTTGCTATCTTGACCATCCCCATTTTTATGTATGGACTCATATTTATGTGAAAATACTTTCATAATACTTTTCAGATGCCTCCTTGCCTTTACACGGTTTTGAAACTGAGCTTCTTCTCTGCCCTGTGTTATACAAAGAGTGTCTCAAATTTGTTACTAAGTATGTTCAAATCACAGAATTCTACTACTCCATATTTCAGTAAGAAAATAATTCTAAATGTTGATGCTTTGATTAGTAAATAGTACTTTGCTTCTTCAGGAGAGAATTAACTGCTGAACCATGTAAGAAAATTAGTAAGAATTAATCCCAGGTATGCTATACATACAGAGAAGATGGCTACAAGAGGAAGGATCTCTGCCAAACAAGGGCAGCTACAGTTTAACCATTGTGTCACTTTCTAACTTTGCTAAATACCTTTACAAAAGACAAAGAAAATATTGTTTATCAGTGTACAACCTTTCATCTTTTTGCATCACATGTTTTGCTGGCATAAGATGACACAGGTAGGTTAACAATCAGGTATTTCAAGATCTTAAAAGTTTGACAGGAGAGAAAATCCTTCATCCTTTTTTAAACAATATTTTTATATGAATACAAGACCCAGTACAGCAATGTATGCTTGATTGCTGCAATAGTACCTGTCAGCAGGAAGAAAATCCAGTTTTAGGCTGGGTCATGGCTTAGACAGAGATTGTATTTTGTGCAAGGAAGGAACACAGGACTGTGCATAAAATTATCTAAAAATAACAGACATGAAAGCAGTGCATTGGCATAAATAATTATCTTCCTTATACATTAGTCCATATCTTTTGCCATGAAGAGTTAATCAATTTACTGCTGAAAGACTGTGGGAGGTCAAGAGTAATGCTGGAACAGGCAGCGTTTTAAATATTTGTGCTTGTCCCATATACCTACTGCCTGTGTGACGCCGGAAATCAGACTAAGTGATCACAGCAACTCTTTCTGTCCTGAAAATCTAAGAATAAAACCACTTGAAGTCAGTTGGGAAAAAAATTATTTACTCTTCCATTCATTCTCAGCTCTAGCTTACATAGTTTGTAACAACTTACTTTCTGTTTGTGGCACTCAGTAAGTCTGTTTGGAAATGTGCTGGCTCCTCTTTGAGCTCCTGAACATAAACCATACAGAATGTCTGCATCTTCCCTCAAACATCATTCCTGTGAGGGAAATGTACTGTGCCCTTCTGTTCCTTCCTTCACCTCTCCCTCATTTATGTAAGACAAATAATTTAGTGAGTATGACCTGACTCAGATGAAATACATGCCTCTGACTTGCTCATGTCTCTGCTGACTTTGAGTAATTTAGTTATTTCCTAAGTAACTCATTTAATTGGAAAATGGTGAGTAACTTTCTACCATTTCTTGGGAACTCAAGGGAAGACAAACTACTACCTGCTTTTTTCTTCCTCTTCAGCTTCTGTATTATTTGCCATAGACAATTCACATATGGTTAGTTTTATTTATTCCCAGAAGGAAACTTTGTTTTTTAAAGTGTGTTTTTTCTTTAGCTCAGTGAGTCAGAAAATAACATGAGAAACATATTCGATGAAAAAACAGTCACCACTGGAAAACTTAGATAAAAAGATATATTGTGCAGAATGAATAAAATATCACGATTAATTCATGCCTGTTAGAATTGGCAGTGTCTTGTTATGTCATCTAATCTATTCTAGTTTGTGTAAATCTGCAGTCATTTACAAGCCTGGACTGTCTTCTCACCTGTAGTGATATAAATCACCACTAGTGATTCTTGCAGTGTAGCAATGATTTGCATTTTAATTCCTTCTTCTACAAATATTGCACGGCTAATCATAATGATATACATTGTCCAGCCCTAAGCAACTCTCTTCCTATTTAGTGTATGTATCAAACAGTTCCAGAAGAGTTGTCATATTTCTCCCTTGCATGATAGCATATGTTTTAGTTAAGAAATGCTACTTGATTTATGAAAATCTATGGATTCCTTTGAATTGCAACACGGTCACACTGAGGGAGATATGTTAATAAACGTTCGCCAGTACATAATCAGATGAGAACACAATACTCTCCATTAATGAAATATGATCCATAATGAATCTTGCATGGGTGTGCTAATAACTACCTTTAGGTTAAAGTGCTCAGATGTCACAGTATAACAATATCTGTCTTAGATGTGTATCATTACAGCAAAGTAATTAAAGGTTACTTGGCTTTTAAATGGTTACCTTGGAGGAATCCTTCAATAAAGTGGTTTCAAACATGCCTTCACAATGAAATTAATTAAGCGAATTAAATATCAACCTTGTAGTAATCTATTTTATATGCAGAATATCTGGCATACAAATGTATAATATGATTGGTGGCAGAAAGCTGAGGAGTTGAAGATATGCCCATTTGTTTTCAAAACTAAAGAATCTTGGTTGTTCTTATATCTGAAATAATGTTTATGTTATTGTGTTTAAAAAAAAAAAGTGACAAAATTGCTGAAAAGAAATGGAATATCAAAATTATTTTGTGCTGCAGGAGTGCAAAGCTGAAGTAGCACCGCTCAGGATGAGAGAGGTATTAAAAATCACTCGATCCTTTTCACACCTCTGTGCTACATGGAGTTAAAAGCCTGGTAAAGAGTGACTAGAGTTTTGCTAACAGCGCAGTCTGACTCATCAGAAGGATGCTTTCAGGGATTACTAGCTTGCTGCCTTCTTCTGTATAAATATAAACCACACCGGGAAAGTTGAGCAAGTGGCTTGATCTGGATATAAACATTTCTCATCACCGTTTAAGTGGGAATATGACACGGGCAACACCAGTGGCAGAGCTGGCGCTACAGAAGTGAGAATTTATTTTTATCCATGCTGGATTGAAAGCTCATTTTGTAGATTTTTACTTAAAAAATACTATCCTAGCATTATGCAAACTAGAAGTGACAAATACAGAGTACATTCTCCTTTTTTCTTTGTTTAAAGAGAAATGATCCACTAGATAAATATATCATTCATCTGAGAGCTTTTCATATGTAAGCAAGAAGTCCTGCCCTGCTGTCCTGAAACACTGGCCTTGCTCTAGGCAATGGCATTGTTCACATATCTTAAGTTTACCCTTATTTAAATACTTTGCCTGATCATATCTTTTGACAAAACAGAAAAAAAGAAAAAAATAAAACCTGTCTCATGCTGCAGAAATCTTTCCTCACAACACAGCTAAGAAAATACTGGCAGAAGAAAAGGAAAGATGAAGAATTCTTGATAGAAATCTGCCTTTTTTGTGCTGTGATGTTTTGTGTTTTTATGCCAGTGGGATAATCAGCAGTGGTGGCACCATCTTATCAGTAATATGCAAAGCTGCTGCACATTTCAGCTGAGGTTGACACCAATGTTATGGATTCTTTTCCAGTCCTCAGGCTTCTGCCCAGGCCAAGTGGTTTGGCCTTAATTAATTTTACTCTCTGCAATTCAGATTTCTTGAAAGATGAAGCTTCAGTCATTGTCATGTGAAAATGATCCCATGTCCCTAGGCCAAAAAAAAAAATCCCCAGACAAGCTAAATAGCAGTGATGGGGCTATCTGTCCACTGAATAGTCTTTAGATGACCTTCAAAGACCCTCTACACACATAAGGGCCAAGCCTACACAAGGTTATAACATGTTAAGTGTGAAAAAAAAAAACCCAAACAAACCAAAAAACCTCTTAATACCAGGATTCTCAAAGAACTGGTCAGCTTACTGTGCTGCAGCTTCCCAGCTAATACAGACTTTTACTTCCTGAGTGCAGTAAAAGCATGCATACTGATTGATTCAGCCTGATTCCAGACCTTGAAACTGCTTTTGAAGGGAGATTAGGAAAAAACAGTCTAAGAGAGGAAGACTCTCTTCCAATGAGTTCTTTTGCCCTGAGGTATGATTTTTTTTTTTTTTTTTAATTTTAATTATGTACTGGTAAATGTGTAATCAGAAAACAAATGACATTGATTACTTTTTCAAAGCAGTAACTCTCTAATCATTGCATCCTATACTTCCAGGTCGTTTGAAGTACGGAACCAACCTGAAACCTGAAAGCATTTTGCCATTTGTATAAATCAACATTACTCTCTGTAGTTAACATTTATTTACAAGCTTACAAAGGGTTTCACAAGGGATATGAGTGCATCTACAATACAAACCATGTGTCAAACAGCAGAAAACTGCAGAGCAGTAGTGCTGTTGGTTTTTTCCCTTTACTTGATCCAAGTTTCATTTTCTGTTTGGCTAAGCATCAGTGGTCATGAAGGTGGTATATCAACAATAGTCATGGTGGTATATTAGATTTAATTATAGCTGGTTGAGGTGCTTAACTTAATTTACTTTTTCTGAATAACAATTTATTTTATTCTGTTTTAACAAACCTTTCTGTTTATGCATTTCATCATCTTTTGTTATAAGAAACAGGGATCTGGTTTCATTACTCAAGTGTGGGAGTAATGAAAGAGTAAGTCTTCATCAGACTACTGTTGCTATACCTAGGGTCTTTTCCTGGAATACTTACTGAAGAACAAATCCCTTGAAGTCAGTAGAGTTTAGTCTAGATCATGAATTTCGATTCCTAACTAAAAAACTGTGAAACTCATACCGAATTTAGGACATGGAAAGATTTGGTATCACTTAACATGGAACAAGGCCACAAAGATTCTTCCAACAGTCATAATATAATAATAGATGATTCAGACATGAATCCAAGACTTATGTATTCTCTTAAAGATTGATGGGGATGAACAGAACAATAATGGGGAAAGCTGATTCTTTAACCTCAGTCAAGAAAAGAAAGGGAGACCAAAAAAAAGGAAAATCTGGGCAAGGCAGTGGGAGTTTTGATGGTAGAAGAGCTCTCTGCATAACTTAAGCCTTGACAATAAGCAAACTTGTGAATGTCTCACCAAGGTAGTGCAGATCCCTGCACAGGCATTCTCCTTTCAGTTAAAGTAGTATTTCAGGCTTGTTTTAGCTGCCTGAAAGTAACGGAAAATAAGCTGCTCTTAAACTGAGCTCACTGTGTCGACACGGAGTGCATGTGTTTACTGGAATCTCACTACATTCAAACACAGTGACACAAGTCTGCAGATTAGTGTTTGCACTGAAAAGGCTGTTTAGCCTTTCAAAGGATTTTGCAGGAAATCAAACTGGTATACAAGCCCTTTCTGCTTGTCATTTGTAGGTTTGGGAATTTGGCTTTTATTTCTTTGTGCAAATGTGTTTTCATGCAGACATTGAAAAGCCATGACCCACTGTAAAAAGGATTACCTTGGAGGAAGATAGTAAGAATACAGTGTAAAGGATGGTTAATACAGAAATGCTAAATCTCTCTGTGCAAAGATTATAGCACAGTAATTTTTTTAACTCAAGGTACTTTCCTGACGTTATAAAAACAGTAACATATCAGAATCACAAAAGAAAAGTCTTAAAAAGAGGGCTAAAAGAAAATAAAGGAAAATGTCTGTTATTTTTTGTAGAAGAATGATATAGGATCCCTTAAAAAATGTGATTTATTTTAGCTGACATTGTAGCAAGTAGTTTAGATAACACTTAATGACTTAGCTATTATTTTTACATTCAGTATATTTCATGGGGTATTAAAGACAATAAATAAGGAAATACTTTAAAACAGATAATAGAAGACAGTAAGAAAAGCTGGAGATTTCAGTTACTTACAAAAAGCCTGAGATCTTACTTATATGTAAGCGATGACTTACTCTCATGAGCCATCTCAAGCCATCTGAGTAAGAGAAATCAAATCCTGGTTCAAAATTATTTCTTTGGTGGAAAAAAATAAAAAGAGCATGATTTTTTTTAGCTATACCTGCAACGGCTTTCTTATTTTTTTGTCTGGATAGTAAATAGTATGATCAGAAACAAATCCAGCCTTAGCCCTTCTAAAACTTCCCGAACAGATAAAAGTAATATCCTTTGGGGCTAACTGGGATTTAAAGTACCTCACGAGTGAAACTGGAGCAAAAATGGATTGCGTCCTTTTGCACTCATGGCTTTCTAGTTTTCACTGGTCTTGAGTCAGGAAAATATGGCATTCGCAACAGCTTTTATGGACTTAAGAATACATGAGTACATGTTGTGCTTTAACAGGGACTATATTTAAAAGCAGACAAGTGCTTTCCATAGATTTGGACTTAAGATACCAGAAAAACAATTTTAATCTACTCCTGAAATTTAGCTGCCTGAATTTGAATTTTCATATTTACATACCTAACTGGCGGAATGTAAATTAGATGTCAAAAACACCGTACTCATGGGTGCTTATCTGTCTTAGTAACTTCAGTCTCATTTTCAATGGGATGCTTAAGAACCTAAATGCCATTAAAAGTAATTGTCTATGTTTCTTTGAGGAAAATAAAGATGGAAGGATGTATAAAACCCGAAAACCAAATTTTTGAAGAAAACATGACTCCTCAATCTTTTCTGAGGCCTTGAATGGAAAAAAATTGAAAGGAAATTGAATATTGTACCTCAGAATAAACATTGAAACTCTTTGTAATAATAATAAGATATAATAGTTTCTAATGGACTTCAGTCTTCTCAAGTGTTTTCTCAGAATTTCTAAGAAATGCTTATTTCAAGTGAGCATACCTTATTTCAAAATTTTTAATGTTGGTCAGTTCTAAATTTTATCTACTACAGGACAATTCATTACTGACAAGATTGGTGTCTATTAACTACATTATAGTACAAGTGGGGTTTTATTCTCATTTTTCAGACGTATGTTCAAGGAAAATTACTTTTTTTGATCTTCTGTCTGAAAAAAATAAAGCTATTTCTTTCAGTAGTCAAATAACCACGATGAGTAGTTCAAACTTCCCTACTTGCTCTTTTTTCTTTTGGGACTGTCCTGCTTTCAGCTTAATTCAGAGTTAATTTTTTTCCCAGTAGCTGGCATTGTGCTGTGTTTTGGATTTAGGATGAGAACAATGCTGATAACACACCGATGGTTTAGCTGTTGCTCAGTAGTGCTGACACTAGGCAAGGACTGTTCAGCTTCCCATGCTCTGCCAGGGGCACAAGGAGCTGGGAGGGGGCACAGCCAGGACAGCTGACCCCAACTGCCCCAAGGGCTATTCCATACCATACGGCGTCAGGCTCAGTATAGAAACTGGGGGGAGTTGGCCGGGGGGCAGCGATCGCTGCTCGGGGACGGGCTGGGCATTGGTCAGCGGGTGGTGAGCAACTGCATTGTGCATCGCTTGCTTTGTATATTCACTTAGGGAAGTGATCCTGCCCCTGTCCTCAGCACTGGTGAGGCTGCACCTTGAATACTGTGTTCAGTTTTTGGGCCGCTCACTACAAGAAGGACATTGAGGTGCTGGAGTGTGTCCAGAGAAGGGCAACAAAGCTGGTGAAGGGTCTGGAGCACAAATCTTATGAGTGGCTGAGGGAACTGGGGTTGTTTAATTTGGAGAAGACAAGGCTGAGGGGAGACTTTATCGCTCTCTACAACTTCCTGAGAGGTGGGTGTGGTGAGGAGGGTGTTGGTCTCCTCTCCCAAGTAACCAGTGATAGGACGAGAGGTAATGGCCTCAAGTTGCACGAGGGGAGGTTTAGATTGGATATTAGGAAAAATTTCTTCACTGAAAGAGTGGTGAGGCATTGGAACAGGNTTATTATAATTATAATTATATCTTCCTCTGCTGTCCTGTTAAACTGCCTTTATCTCAATCCATGGGGTTTACTTTTTTCTTCCCCTGATTCTCTCCCCCATCCCACTGAGTCAGGAGGGTGAGCGAGTGGCTGTGTGGTGCTTTAGTTGCCGACTGGGGTTAAACCACAACAGGGACTACTGCTTCTAAATCACTTGGACTCCTCCAGGCTGACAAGACTGAGGTAAAATTTGAAAAAGAGGATATGAGAAACTGCAACAAAATTCACCCAAAGTCTTCCTAAAAATCAGAAGCAATGCTGTAGTAAAACCCAGTAGATTAAACAGGAAAATGAAGGTTAGTTGTGAAAGTTGGTGTCTGATGTAAGGAGGATTTTAAATATACTAGCTGTCTGATAATAGGTGAGATGAGGAAAGTTGTAAAAATAAACTTGAATAGCTACCACTATCATTACATAGATGAAGGAATGAAACTTAATGCTGAATTTAGTGTCATCGCTAAATTTTCAAACTATTTCATTAAAAACAGATTGCAGTATTTTTTCAAGAGATTTCAGTGAATGATTAGAGACAACGGGAAAGAATATGGGAGCTGTATATTTGTTTTTAAAGTTGTTTTTAAAGCCAAATCTCTTATGCAGTGGGATCACTGGCTACTTTTTGAGCTCTGTAGAGCTAGGATTGGGCTTTATGTTCCAATCCGTCAAATTTGGGCATTAATTACCTATGCATATATGTGCGCACTAAGGTGCTTTTATGAAAAGCAGTCTCAGAACCCCATTCAGAACAAACTTAAGCAAATTATTTAGTTGTTTTCAGGGAGATTACTCATATATGTAAAGTAAAGCCAAATCTGGAGTCTTTCTGCATTTAGATACTTCAAAAGGGCAAACTGGTTTTCAGTCTCAGCTCTCCATAGGCAGCACCATAGACAGGACACACTGAAGGGGAAAGGCAGAGAGATTTGGGGTTTCTTGTGGTGCTAGGGCACACTGGGACATGAAATGGAGAGAAAATGACAGTGAAAAAGATTAATAGATTGCAACAGGGAAGTATGTTGGAGGATCTGACACTTTCAGTATTTTACACTTTCCTGCTATCAGATAATTTACTCCCTCTAGACTTAGATTACAGCCTAATTTCAGAACGTAGAAGTTATTTTACCTGATCTAAATCACCTATACCATAGTCAGCTGATATAGTTATCCAGCCTTATCCTTTGCCAATGGATAGAATTATGCACCTTCAGAAACAGTGCTTATTTTCACACCTATCATATCTGGGATGTTCATGGCCATGAAATAAAAATAAAGAAATAAAATGAGGTAGTCACTCAGAAGCAATGCATTTCAGAAAATTTCCTGTATATCAATTTACATTTCTCTGAATGATAAAGAATAAAATTATACAAATTGAATACAAGAAGGGATTTCAGGAAGCAGTCTGAAATTTCAGTTACAATTTAATTGTACAAGAATTGAGTCAAAGTATTATCCAGCTAAAACCAATCCACAACAGCCTTCAAAAAAGCATGAACTTAAGTACTGCTGTTAAATTTCAATTTTAAGGTTCAGCGTCTTGAAATGTAACTGCACACATATATATATGTCTGCTAGAAGCATTTGATATTCTTCATTAGACATTGTCATTTAAGACAGTCGATCAAATCCACATGCTGAAAATTATATAAATGGCTAGAAACTAATGTGATGGCAAGGTAGAGGTGGTAGAAAGGTAGGAGTGCAGCAGAAAGAAAAAAGCATCTGGACTTTGTAAAATAGAGCAAGCCTGGTCTTTTTTGCATCCTGTTATTGTCACTTCATTTTCTGTTTGCAGCTTATAGTTACCAACTTTCTGCCAGGAATCTTCTACTGCCCTTTAGCTGCTCTATGTGGGGATGTATCCTCATCATGGTACAATTTGTAATGAATGTGGTTTTAACTCCTTATATTAGTCAAGAATTTTAACAGTGCAGAATTTAAAACCTGTGACCAAAATTTGATTAAATGACTTAAAATTAATGGCATTTAAGATAGAAAGAGGCTTCTGAATACCAAGAGACAAAATCCAGACAGCATGAAAATAAGGTTAAGCCATTCTATCTGAAGCCATTTCACAAAAAGAAGAGGAAATGTGTGACATACGGTATCAAGTAAGGCACTTGAAGTTGAGTCTAAAAATGTTTAAAAAGACAGCTGTAAGTCTGCATGATTAAAAAGGGAAAGGAAGGTTGTTATGATATATCAAGAAACAAGGAAGAGTTATGAAACCAGAGCTGGACTTGTTCGCTGTTTGTTTGCTTTTCTTATCCAGTGGTTTCTAATGTTTTTATTCAATTTATCTTCAAATTCAACCTCCACCTCTATCTTCCGTTCTGTTTCTCCCAGTGACATCAGTGCTGGCTATTAACACAAAAACTGGGTGGATCTTTGAACCTTGAAACCAAATCAAAGAACAATTTAGGGAAAGAGATAATTGCATATCAGCTCTTCTTCCCTCCAATATGTTTAAACAGATTAGATTATTTTAATAAGTGCTGGATGTAATGGGAACATTTTAGAATAATATTGCCACATGAACCTCCACTGACTGTATTTGAATCACAAAAGTCAGTTTAACCCCCCCCCCCAAACTTATATCTCTCTATGAAATTGCATGGTATGCATTATCTGATCTTTATTCTAAGGTAAATGACCTACTCCTTTTTGATTTTTTTTATATTATTGTTTAGCTAATTAATATTAAATTACTTTAGAGCTGGTAATCTGTGAGAGGGATTCTTTGCTTCCACTGCTTGTTCTTGTAAAATCCAAGTGAATAAAAAACAAGCGGCTATTTGCATATGGCAATTCATCCGCGCATTAGGAACCCAGCAGAGGTATTCCTTAGGAATCACGTGGAAACTGAAGGCTAACAGGGCAGAAAGTCTGATGCACTCTCCCCATCACTAGTGATCCTTACCTATTTTACTTGGCACATTGTGCACAGCTTTGCGTGTGCTGAGTAAGCTAAGTTGCCATTAGCTTTACTCTGATTTGAGGCAGGACTATATGCTTTTGTTTATGGCACTGGACAAGGCTCAGGAACTAGAACATTAGCTTTTTGCTTTGGCATCGATTTCCTGGCTAAATTACCTAATTTCTCTCTGCCTCATTTCATAAGAACAGTCAAATCTGTTCAGACCAAAGGCTCATTTAGCCCAGTATCTCGGTTCTCACAAGGACCCATAATGGATGCCAGTGGAAGAGAATAAGGCGGCGAGCATGCAGCAGTGCTTAGTGATATAGTTAGTCTCCCAGGCTCCAGCACTCGTTGTTCAGGGATTTCCTGAACTAGGGGTGGAATCTCTGTGTTTAATGCTTTTCAGTGACTTGGTTTTGATGAATTAGTACTGGCATTTCTTGAGCTCATATATCTTTCAAGTATCCATAGCATCCCATGCCATACAAATTGTAACATGTGAGTAACAACCCTTTATTTTGCTTTAAACCTTCTACCTGCCAGTTTCTCATTTTAGAACAAACTGAGAACAGTCTTCTTTTCTTCATATCTCTTCCAGTGTGCTGTATGCTTTCTGAGTTAGAGGACTGTAACTTCATGCAGTACTGAAAATGCAGGAGTGCCTTCCATTTATAGAGGCATAAAGACGCTGTTGGTTTTGTTCTTTATTGCTTTCCTTGAAACTCCTAACATTAAATTTGCTTTTTCTGACTGCTACTGGGTATTGACCTCATTCATAAAAAATGAAATAAAATTTAAAAAAGCTATTGTGACTTTAAATTCTTGTTCTTGATCTATAAAATGAGGTACTGCAATAGTGTTTGCAGAATTGCTTTCTGTGGAAATCTACAGAAGGAAACAGTGAACACAGCTTTACATAAAGTTCCAGAAAGTCCTTGAAGTAAATACACAAGTTGTTCTGGTTTGTTCTATCTGCCTTCAGTCAGTAAGACGAGATTTTATCTCTAACATTGACGAATAAAACATTTTCAGGCAGTAATGTAGTTTTAAAATTCCTGTTTCTTTAATCTATACAAAAAGTGATGCTTCTTCTGGTCTTTTGAGGCCTTAATCAGAGGCCACTGAAAGATGAGAGTGCCGTACCATAGACTGAATGGGCTTTGGAGCAGATGCTTAGTCACTGATATGAGAATAAAATGCCAGTCCTGCAATTTGACTTCTCTGCTACCACTAACACCTCCTGAAACAGGAAGACAGCTGGGTGATTATATTTCAGATTCCATTTGTAAGTGTTAATTTGAATGCCTGAGTACAAAAGAAAAGGGGAAAGATACATTTCATTCCCATAGTTTTTCTGTGCATGTATGGGACTAGCAGACCTTGCTAGCCCTTGTGAGATTTTTCTTACAGGGAAACTCCAGCATCACTGCAGATGTTTGGTCACTTTTCATACAAGGCCATACCTCTGGGTTCTTCCCTTTCTGAGGGACTTACGTTTTGACAGGAACCAATTATAGTTGACAAAGTTTCAAAAACTGTCTCCTATTTCTCACGGGCCTGTAATCAGTGTTCAAATCTTAGGTAAACAAAGTTTCATCTATAAAGAAGAGATAAGCTCAGCAGAGTTCACAAGGTGCCTCAAACAGCACAAACACCTTCTCCTGTTGAAATGTTTACATCCAAGGTGATAGAAAGCTGAGCAGCATTATCTTGCAGATGGTCTGAGAAGATTTTAATAAATAAATACAAAGGCATGTGTTTTTTCCCTGCCAATTAGGATCAAATTTTCTGGGTCCAGGGCTAACTTACAATAAGGAAACACTCCAGTTGTAAAACTAAGACAAGATGGTTTAGAAGAAACCCAGTGACTTAAAAATTGCATTTATACTGTGAATGTGCAAAAACACATGGCCCCTTCTGATATTCATCCTGCCTGATAATCTCTGAAACTGACTTTTTTCTTTATTTATATTGGCTTTCACTGGGGTTGCACAAGCGTCGCTGAGGAGAGAAGTCAGCTCACTGTCTAAAGGTGCTTTTGTTTATGAATAACAAATTAAAAGGGTGATTTGGCACAGCAGGTGAGATGATTAATATTTCAGGTCTTATTATTTTTGTTTGTGCGTGTATGTCTTTGCGTGTAATTATACATTTCAAGGATCAACAGCTAAGTGCAGTGAAACATGTAACATTTATCTGCATAAATGCAAATGAAGCTTGCATTTCAGTCAGATATTCTAAACCAAGAAATCACTATGGAGTAAGAACACACGTGATTTTTCTTCTTAGTGTTTATTGCCATTACTTTAATGATGACAAAAAGCAGAAGGGTGATGGTACAGATGCAAGTTTAGAAGTCGTATATTCGTCAGTTCAACCCTTTTAAATTAATGGTGATGGAGAACAACTGGTTTAATTCATAGTCATTTAGAAGGATTTGCTGTGACCTCGAGTTAACATGTAAACATGGCAAGGGATACGAAAAAGATTCCTCTGGCGTTCACTGAACTTGAGGGGAATCTTTTTTTGACTTCAGTGGGCTCCAGGTTGAAGCTCTGAGAGCAGGGCCTGAGAAGATATGCATGAAGGTCTCAGGGATCACACCTCATTTGGGACGGCATCGTCCTTAGTTGCAGTCTGTAGGGTTTATTGTTACAGTCCTTAACTTTATTGCTGCAGTCTTTAACCCTCCTCTGAGCACAAAGACAGGTCCTGCCTAGCTCATGACCATAACCACTCCATGCTGTGGCTGTGGTCTGGTGGTGGGTGATGAAACATGAAGTAATTTGAATGACATCTTTGTTTCTCAAAAAAAAGTTGAATAACTTAATCATTTGGATTTCATTAAAGTTGGCTGCAGAATATTATCCCAGAAATCAACAGAACTTTAAGGAGAACTACTTTTCTGTGAGGGGTTGGTATGTTTGTCAGTTTCCATTAGTCAACAAAGTTGATCTATTTTTTACTGTAGAATACTATACTATGCTATGTTATGCTATGCTACACCACATATACTGTGATCTTACTGGGTGAAACAGACAGGATTTTGATCCAAGGTTCTGCTAAATGAAAGGCAGTGTTTCTTTGAAAAGTATCAATATGAGTAATTGAGTTCTCTGGTTGGATGCGGATTAGCCCCACAGACACTGTGCATTCCTATTTATAAGTATACATATATAGACATATGAGCTGAGTGTTTGCCAGCTTCATTGACTCTGTCCCCTTCTGGGGACTCCTGGGTGCTAGAAAAGCAGGCAAGATAATGAATAAAGAAGTGAATTTTAAATGTATTTTTTTCAGTCACCCTGAATCAAAAACACTTACATCCATCTGTTTCTGTGTCAGCAAAGTTTTTGTTGCACTGGGAAAAGACAATCAAACATTCTTCACTTTTTTAATAAAAAAGCCCAACCTCTATGAGAAATGCATTGCTCTTAAATGCAGTGCCATGAGGAATAATTGCAACTTGTCACAGAGAGAGGTTATAATTATGTCTACTGTTAGTTATGTCTCCATGTGCACAATAGAAGTTAGCTTTTCAAATGCATTGTTCTCTAATGCAATACCAGTTATTAACATGTTGAGGATATTATTTTTTGCTAATGAAGAAAAATAAAATGAGGCTGCAGAAGGACTGGGTTCTGTCACACTGAAAGCAAGTAGAGGGAACAAAGATGAAGGAAAAGTGCTTATTGCAGAGATTTCAAATCTAAGCTTTGCCTCCTCAAAAGAAAAATTGCCCAAAGGGTCAGAATTTCAGCTTCTGTATTCCAGACCTTGTTAGTATACTTTTTTAAAAAATCTGAATACGTATCAAACACTGGGCTAGACATGACACTTCACAGGCTTCTCTGAGTGAAATGTTGCAGACAGATTGCAATATCTTAGAGAAAAAAGCAAAGCTTAATAGTTGTTACAATAGTTGCTGTGGGTGTAGTTGTCTGTCCCATCTTTGTTACTTGCACAAATTCTCTGAAAGCATGCTCACTAGGTCTTATTTTAGGGAAAAAGCATTCATAACATTTTTCTAGGCTTGCTTCTTATTATGTCACTCACTTAAAGTCAGATTTTGGAAGACTATAGGTAGGATGTGTGCTCATATTATACATTTTTCCATGGTAGGAATTAAAAAGCAGAGAGCCTAAAAAGCAAGGCAGACATACACCTTAATTTTCAGAAGTGACTAATAGGTTCAAATATCAGAATTTGAGATTGTCCAAGAAGGTATTCAGTGAAAATCAGAGCCCTTGAGCAAGTCTTAAATTGGGTGCCCAAATCAGGAGCATGCAAAATCACTTGGGAAATTAGAAAATCTTGGCCATATGCTTATATGTTAACTCCACTTGACTAAGTCCTTTCTATATGTTGCTTCCCCAATTTGCAGTCGTTTTTGTGTTGTAAATAAGATACCCTTGACTCAGACATGAAAGTTCCCCAGGAAAACTAGAGAACCTTTCTCTTGTTAAACAGCATCCTAATTATAGAAGCAATTTTACAAACAGTCCCCCGGGGGAAGCATTTTTGTTCTCATCAGGAAGGCTCTTGAATAAAATAACACCTTTGCTAACTTCATTTANAAGGCTCTTGAATAAAATAACACCTTTGCTAACTTCATTTATTTACAGCAGGACACAAGACTGAGACTGGGTTAGATTTATTGCCATTACATCACTGATGCTCAGTAATTCATAAAACATTGGGTCTAGGAGTTAGCACTGCTGTTATTTCCTCTGATGCCTGACCTCACCACAGTCTAATAACATACAGGAAATCCAGAAGACAAAGGGGGAAAGCAGTGGTCTTGAATGCTAAAAATAACCATAGAAAACTAGTACAATCGTGTAATAGAGTATGGCCCAATAATTTATTTAACA
>VZTL01013963.1:0-32091 GCA_013400535.1 Scopus umbretta
CTGGAGTTAAACCACAACAACAACTCATAAAAAAGTGGTAAACATCGAAGGCAAGCATAGTTAAAAAAATATGTTCTAAATTCAGCCAGTTGCTTTTGTTTATCTTATTAGCTGATTGTGACTTACCTGAAATACGGATGGTCAAAACACAGTTTGACAGGCTGTTACATTATCAGCATTAATAGCAGGCATCCTAATGTAGAAATATTGCACATGATTATGTGGTGAGTTAAGATACAGCTTCTATACAAATGTATGAGAAGCAAGAATAGAGCTGCTGCAGTAAGCATCACAGGACTCCAGCCAGAGGGTGGGATATAGGACCACTTCCAAGTCTGATGAAACTCCAGTTGGGTCCCAACCATGCAAAAAGATTAAACTTGGGTCCATATCATCTACCTCCACACTTCATTCTGTTTTCAGTAGGAAGGCACTTCTAGTGGTCAAGCAGGGACAGAGCAATTGTGTACCCTGATAGACTTCCCAGTCTGAAAACTGGGACACCAGGATCCCAGAGAACACTATACAGTACAGCAATCTGCATCTCACATAGCCATAATGAGTCATGAGTATTATAAAAAACTCAGTTCATCTTTAAGGGCCATTATCATTAACAGTCACTGACATCTTTAAGCAACTCAGCTGCCTGGCCTTTTGAGAGCCTCGGCCTACTCTCTTGCACAGCCAAATTGTCTATGCATGCTGTAACACATCACGTTGTACAACTTCTAAGCACTATGCATGCATTATGCTAGATAAATTTTAAGTAGCTAATGTTAAATTTGTCATTAGAGAAAATTAGTAACAGAGTTTTGAGATAGGAAAGCTCTTCTAAGTGAGCAATTTTGGAGAGTGATTTTGCCTCTTACCAAAGTGTGTTGAAATACCAATCTACATACCACAATTAGAGACTGGTATTGCTGATAGGATTTGGAGAGTAATAAAAAGCAGAGTTACACTCTTCCTTTTTTATTGGTCTACTTTATCCTTTGG
Source organism: Scopus umbretta (assembly GCA_013400535.1). Taxonomy (NCBI): domain Eukaryota; kingdom Metazoa; phylum Chordata; class Aves; order Pelecaniformes; family Scopidae; genus Scopus; species Scopus umbretta. The sequence goes on from VZTL01013963.1 coordinate 994, forward strand.
CGGTCTGATAATGTGCTAAAATGCATGAGTTTATTAAAAAGAATTGCAATTACATGTATGCTGTGCAGCCCAGCAGAATTTGACTAGTTTATATCTCACGTCATGCATTAAAGGAATATCAGAGAAATTATTGCAAGGAAAATATCAGTCATATTTAGTTCTCAGGTACATTGGTTCCCCATTGAGCACAGGGCTTACTGGACATCATCACGTTTTAGAGTTCAGACATTCTCACTATGAAATGTTTCCAAACCCAACCTTAGCCCCAGCTGAATGTTCCTTTTTTTATCATTTCCTTTTTCATTTATGATTCACCACATTTATTAAGATAAAAGCTTGCACTGCAGAAACAGCCTAAAGTATACCCCCTACATACAAACTGATCTCCAGATTACTAGCAAAATTGCTGCCTTTGTATACTTATGGGCTGACGTGATAACTGAAAATAACTTCCATTAGCACTATAAAAACTCCAGCTGATACCAAATGAATTTCATTTGATACCAGCAGAGAAAAATATTGGCTACTGAGATATTCTTTGTTCATGGTTATTTACAGTTAGCTAGAATCCATGTACCGTTCAGGAATCATAAGTCTCCAGATGTTTTTCTTTACATGAGGTTCTTAAACACAGGCTTTTCCCGCCAAGACTACCTGACATTCATATATTTATATGAAATTCTTCTTTCGCAGTCAATATGGCTTCCATGTCTTTGATTCATTGCAAAAAACTTCTTGTAGAGGGCCTATAGGAGCTTGGCTACCACCTAGTTTGATTTTATCTTATATCCACAGAATTTGCTGAAAAGATTGCTCCTTAGATTCATGGAAGGCAGAGGTAGCCAGTGTTACAGGCTATGTGAAATTATTTTCTACCCGGTATCTTGCCAAAATGTATTGCACATGCAGAACCAGGACACTTTTGTACCCAGACAAGACCAAGATGCCATGGAAGTATTTAATGTCACTGCATCCATAAGTGAAAGATCTTGTACAATGCTCTGCTGTTGTTGGTAGTTCCAGTTGCTTTCTTCTAAAGCTCAGGGAGAGCTTTTGGTTGTCATGAAAATACCACTGTGAAACAATGCTCTTAGATGCAGCTGCAGATTGTGTTTGTCTTTGCTGTGCAATTATGGAGTCAGGTCTACAAAAAAATCCCCCAAATTAAAAGCATAATCTAAAGCCATAGTTAAAATTTGTTGGCTGTTTATTTCTTTATGCAAGAATAGGTCATAAAAGGAGAGGTCAATGGATTGCTTAAATATAAGGTTCTTATTTGCTGCATGGATTCTCTAAAAATAGTTCTTTTTTAGTAATTCAGCTAGTGCTTCCCTATTTCATTCTTAAATTCAAGTATAATTAAGAACTGCATTTCCGCAAAGGCTCTTTACATAGGGTTTATTTTGTCTAACTGTCTTGTGTTTCTGTGCTTCTTATTTTCTATATGTTTACACATTTTCCAAGTTTTTATTTTTCTGTTTTATTTTTTTCTATCTATAACTGGTAAAAATGAGGCTTCAAATGTAACTGAATTATTTAAGTCTTCCTTACAGTCAGAGAAGACATAAAGACACTTTCAGACAGAAGCTTATCCTGTGTTAGGTAGATACCTAAGACATAGGGGACACGAGGTCCTCTGGAAGGTCTGTCTTTTCTGGCTACCACATGAGTCTCAATGATAAGCTCTTAGCAGACATCTGATTTTTCTATGGCTCTTGGTGGTTGAGATAAATTCTACACGTGACAGCTTGTTTCATGCTTTTTACCAGCAGCCCTGGTGATATTTAAAATTATATCCTTTAAGCTTAGTTGCCCAGATGTAAATATGTGTCATGGATTGGTATTTATGGAAGTCTCTGCTAGCTCCTCATGGGTTCACTTTCCTATTTACAGATCCAGCAGATCTTAAATTGTGGATTTGTTGTTTCTACTTGTCTTTCTCATAGCTTTTCTTAAAAAGAATGCTAGACACAAAAGCATATTCCAGTCACACTTAATCCCAGCTATGTGAAGCCCTGTTTCCAGAGTGTATTCTCAAATGTTGCTTCCCCTGAAATCTAAGCAAATTTCAAGCAAAGTTTGAAAGTATTCTAGTTTTCTGAAAATCAAGCCAGCAAATATGGCTTGAGACTTCTTTCCACATTTTTTTGGACTTTCTTACTCACTTTTAGGTTTCTAGGTCTGAATAATCTTGGTCCTGCTTCTGGAGGCTTGCTGAGGACATAGCAGAAATTTTGTAGCATGACTGTAGTCATCACAAGTGCTTTCCTGCTGTGAAGAGCAAGGGCAAGTCCCTACTGTGGGATGGAATAGAGAGGTCTTCAGAGGAGTTCTGGGCAAACTATCACATCCATATGACAGCCCAGCACCAATATCGCTTAGGTCCCAAGAAGGACTCACAGCTGGGTCCAGCTAGCACCATGCTGCTTCACCATCTGATTAGCCACCATCACAGTGCTGGGGTATGGAGCCAGCTCAGTTGAAGCCAGCTGAAGGATTTGTTCACTGCTCCACAGTGAGCTGTACAAATATACTCTTAGATGCTCAAATGCATTTCTGGTTCTAAGCCAATTTCTGCTAGTTCCAACTTAAATGTACTGGGTACTATGAGGTACTACTCAGCACAAGTAAGGACAGTAGGATTGTGTTCCCTAGCAGTCGTCAGTAACAAGTATGGAAGGGGAAACCACAATCATTAGAAAAGGTCACTTTGCTGGCAAAAATATACTGAAACATCAGCTAATTTCATATGTGCACATTCAGCACCCATTATTTTAGGAAAATATGTTTGATATAAAATTGTAAATTCATGCAATCAACATTTTTAGCTCAGCATTTACAAATGTTATGTTGAGGACATTAGATAGTAGACAACTTCTCATTGTCTTTGCTTAAACTCTTTCTGAAGCAATTTTCAAAACTTCTTCATCTGTCTCCTTCATTGGGAGGCTTTTCCAGACAGAGTGTTTCCAGTGGCTCTTACTATAACTAGCTGTTTACATATTTGTGGTTTGGCTTTGTTTTGGGGTTATAGGATAATCTTCACAGTATAAACTTCTTGACCACCCAGAAATAACAGATGGATTGCATATACCAAACTCAGAAAATAAACAAATTCTACCATTTCTTTAATTTAGGAATATTGTTAGGATGTTTATTTCTCCAGTCTCCAGACTTCCCGCTTATGTTTACCAAGGCAAATACTTACTCTGGGCCTTTCTGCTGAAACTTACTGCATGCAGTTTTAATCTTCAGAAAGAATTGGATTTTTTTTTTCTTCTGTTTCCTGAACGAAACAAAACAACAACAATGACAACAAACAAAAACAACAACAAAAAAAGACTAAAACAGTGGAACAAATGGAAGTAGGCAGCTTGAATATTTGCAGTTTTTTAGGTTTAGTTGAACTGGTATGATTTAAGAAATGAGATTTTGCTTTGGTCAGCAAGCAACTTAGTAGAGTCTGCTACCTCGTAGAGTTCTACCTGCTAGAGATTGTCTACAATGCATCTCTAATAATGACAACTTAAGGCCTTGCAGATTTTGTTGTTAATTTTACTTCCACGGTATTCAGGAAACTGGAGCCAGTGAGATTTTCCTCTCAGAGGTTTGTTATGGAAAACTGTGATAGCAAAAAGAGAATGAATAGAGAATCCATGTAGCTAGCACTGGTGAAATAAAGAACTAGCTTTGAGAATAATGTGAAGCCCAAAAAGTAGAACAGGGCAGCGCTCTCTTAGCCTTGAAGATAAAGTGAGAAAGTTTCAATTTATTGATCATCTTTAGGATTGTAAAGGGACCTTGTAAAGAAGAGATGAGGCATAAGTCATAATTAAGGATATATAATCTTTGGTTTACACATAAGCATGAATGTGGGATGATTTTCATGATCATAAAGGTGGAATGAGATTCATCCCTGACACAAATTTTCTCCAGAGTCTGTCAATGTTTGTGTTAGCAAATCCTCTGTACAGAGCCACTCAACGACCTTCAGAGTGCCTGGTATCAAGGTCCATTCAGCTGACAGCTGGCCCATTTTCAAAGGTAATGACAATGGAGAAGTAGGGATGCATATTGTCTGTAAGGAAGCTTAAGCTATACTTACTGTTGAATAAGTGTTTTGTTTCTATGGAGAAAACAGAGTGTGAGTCCTTTAAGCTCAGATCAGATTGACAGATTGGAAACATAATGCTGAAAGATTGCTTACCCTGCAGCTAAGCCTGTATTTTTAAAATGAGGTTATATGCCGAAAAGCGACTGAATAAATGGCCCAATTTTTATTTTATTATTTATTTGGATTTATGAGTATATAAAAAGTGGGTAAACTGTGTTTTGACATTTTAAAACCCCCACAAATCAAACTACAAAGGGAAAACCAGCAGCAAATACCATTATGTACCAGAGGAGGCAATCCTCATAAAAGATTACAGAGTATCTTATTTTCCGGCTTTTCCAGCCTGAATCATTCTTGAAACCTCAGGAAAAATCATTAGTTCTGTGGCATACGATGAGGGTAAGACTAGTTCCTTATGGACCTAGAGCACACTCACAGCTGCTCCCCTTTCCTGCCTTTGCTAGTGTCTTTGCTGAGAGCAGCGGTAGCATTGGTTTCCACATTTCTCTGTCGATACAGAAACAGCTAATGCTGATTTTGCTCACTATTAAAATTCCATTCAGATCTTGCCAGACAAGCCAGCCTCTTTCTAACTTGCGCTGCCACAGCAAGACAAACATTACCAAGCACAGCAGTTGATGCTGGAAATTAACTAATCATTCTGCTGAAGACGGACATGCCCTGGTGGGGGACATGAGCACCCGCTCACATGCTTTCTTTGGTTCTGCAGTGCTAACAGTATCAGCAGTCTTGGTTAACAGGAAAAGGAAGCAGGTATGAGCAGCCTGAAAAAGCCTCATTTCTTACCACCGCCACTCTCCAGAGAATTATCTTCTCTACCACAAGCCTAATCAACACCCAAAGATAACTACACAGGTGTCTAAGAGAGAATTCAAACTGATGAAAATTTTAGGAGTTACTAACTTCAGTTATGGGCACTCCTCATTTACCAGGAAAACAGAGATCTCTCACCTTGTAGAGAGTAATATCTCCTTTCTAGGTCCTTCCTCAATCCAGATTTCTCTATACACAGAGTACTACTGTGATGACCAGGAGAGATGTTGTTCATGGAAACAATCATCTGGCATCTGAAAACTATTATTTTATGAATACCTAAGGGCCATATTCCTACAGGTTGTTATAGATGCCCAAATTAATCATCCTGACAACTGGCAACAATTCAAGAAGCCAATGAGCAATTCAGATAGAAAAGCATCCAGAGCTACCAAGGTAGGTTCTTCAGGTGGCTGCTGAAGGTAAGTAGTTTTGATGCCTGTTGGACATTTGAAGTTGTCAACTCATGTAAGTTCATCATTGTTTTTCTCTGCTGCCCATGTAAGTGAGAGCTAGGGTCTCTCAGTAATGGGTGATGGATATCTGTCCTCCTCCTCTTGAACTTTGCGTAACAGCAATGACACCAGTGGTGAAGATCATTATTTAATTTTGACTGTATACAGATTAGATATCTAGACCAGTGTAGCCATCTAATCAGTGGAGAGAACAGGCACCTTCAAAGGCCAGGCCTTCTCACTTAGGCATTTTCAATATCTATCTTACCTGAGTTGAATACAATTCTGGAAGTGTCCATCTCTCTCTCTCTCCCCCCCACCCCCCCTCCAGAAACTATGAGGAGAGACAACTGGTTTTGTCCACACCTTATCGTTGGACGGATGGGGTGATTTTTGCATGACTCCAGCCCTGTTAAGTTAGNNNGACTCCAGCCCTGTTAAGTTAGCAACAATTCTAGAAAACCAATTTATTCACTCAGACAGTTGGTAGATATATTTGTTCTCATGCCAGGATTAAATTTCTGTAATTTCAACACTGGAACAGGATTCTCTAGTATTTACTTCTAGAAACCTCTTGTTTTAATCTATTCAATTATTGATTGGTGGATGTTTGCAAGAGACCACTGAAGTCAATGAAAGTCAAATCATGGGGCTTGCATCAAGTCTTGCACATCTGTGCCTTATACTGTCCACATACAGTAAAACATACATACAATCTCAGTTTTACTATATCCTAATTCCAGTGCTAATGAAGATATTATTTAGCTGGTCAAAAAAAAGATGCTTATGTCTATTCTTGCTTCTGGGAGCCTCCCATTTAGGGCGAGTTCTATACAATGGTGAGTGCTGTAATATACATATTGCTTGAAGCTCATGCTCTTTGCAAGAGAAAAATAATGTGGAGGAGAAACATCCACATAGTAAGTAATATAATAGGTCTGTAAGATACATGTTTTCATGTACTATATTTGGGCATGAAAATTCCAGAACTATTTACTGGACTTTAAAAGTATCTCAAAAATAAATTTACTATTTATTTTATTTAGCTTTTCTCTTTGGTAAAATATCCTTTACTTTTGCATATGCCATAAAATCTCGACTTACTCAGGGTTCAACAGAATTTCCTCAGGATGCTAGTGCCCTGGAGCTAACCCCACTGCATTTGCTGGAGTTTATAAGACAATTTGTAAGGTAAGTGATTTTTTATTATTAAATTTTTATTATTGCTTGAAATTCTGTGTAACGTAAGTATCCATTTTGCATCCTTGCCTTGCTGCATTTTGCTTGCCTTTTCTGGTTGTCTAGAGTTCTCTTTTGAGGAAATCTCTTCATCTGTCCTCTTTTTCACATCTACCACTTTCTGCCACTAAGGTTCAGCTCTCTAGCCTTCCTTGAAGTATAGCCAGCCTCTGCTGTCTTCCATATCCTACTCGCTCATCCCATTCCTCTCCCCCATTTTTGCCCTTTCCAAGCCACCAACTCTACTCTCTCTTTTCTCAGAGCACAGTGCCCTCCTGAAACAGGAAGGCAGTCTGGTAATACAGCTGTAAAATCTAAAAATAAGTGTCTAGTTTAAATTAAGAGTCAACTCACCACCTCTCTCCATCACTTTCTCCATATGTAGGCTATTTTCCTCTGAACACAAAAAATGAGGATCCTTATGGAACAATATGGTCATATTACTCAGGATATTACTCAGGAAGTCCCTGACTTCAGTCATGCAACAACAGTTGCTGCACTCACATAGACAGGCAACGTAACACCTGTGCTCCTTGTTGATGCAATTGAGAAAAAGAACATGATTTTCCACAGTCTGCTTATTTTTGCTGCCTGACTTAGGTATGCCTCAGAAGTAGCTGAGGCTCCTGGTGCTCAGTGAGAGGTGATGCTCTTTCTACCCAACATAGCTGTCAAAACACTTGGAAAGCACCTCTCATCTGTTTCTCGTGTAAGGAAATAAAGCACTTGAAATCCATTTCTGGTAAATACTCAATGCTTCCATTGAAAGTACAGGAAAACAACAGGAATATTGAACTTCTCTATCAGGTCACAGCTGTGTCTGCCTGCGGCACCCTCCTGAGAATAAGCACCTACCAGTGCTGCCCTGGGATGATCTGAGCAATGGTTGGCCATTTTACAGCCAGGGATACAGGAAACATAGAGCTACACAAGGGACCAGGGCAATGTCAGTAGAAAGCCACCTCCTCACCCAGCCTTCTCTCTCTGCCCCAGTGATGGCTGGAAAGGGGCATGCCCTCAGCTGAGCTTGCCTTGGCCTTCTGATTGTTCTTTTTAAGTTTTTCCCACTCTGGATGAGTGCTTCAGGTGCAAGACCCCTGTGCATGTTTTGACACAGGCCAAGCTAGAACTGAATGTATCCAGCTTTTTGTCGTTCTCCAGGAATTTAAGCAAGTGCCTGTACAAAAACTAGAAGCTACATAGCTTTAGGAAAAAAAGTAGGTACTCCTCTCCCAGAAAATAGTTATTTCAGGGTGACTGTTCATAGGCAATTAATAATAAGCACCAGAGGGGCTTTCAAATTAAGTAGGGAGGTATCTAGAGAGCTGAGGTGCATAAAAAGTGTCAAGCAGTCCTGCAAAGTGAGGGGACCAGGTTGCTGTCTCACCCTAGGACAGGTTTTAATCACTGCTAGTGAGTATTGTTTCCTCCAAGGTAAAAAATGCCAGGATAGAGTTTTATTCATGCCTGCCTCTCACATCAAACATGAACATATCTGCATATCATTTTCAAACACAGGGCAAGTCCTGACCCCTTGACTACTTGCTGATTTCTATGACTTTTGTAAAACATGGTGGACTCTGGTAGTGAGGGGGAATAGGCTTTTTGGAGGAAGCAGGATTATGTTGCTAGTAGACAGAAAACATAATTTTCCTAAAAACTCTTTGCCCCACATCACAAATGTTTCCTTAACCCTAGCATATTGATGTGAAAACACTCTCTTGAATAGCTGAAAAACTGTGTTTACTTTGCAATGTCAGGACATGAAACTATGGAACGCCTCGACTTATTTAAATCTGCATACACCAACATAAAGTGTACTTAACCCCTGATGTTGCAGGAATATGATTTGCAAGCTAGGAACAGCATATTTTAGAGGCTAGATATTGTAGCAAACAAACTACTTCTTTTCCACGCAAGATCCTTTTTGTTTGTATGTTAGTTGCTTTTGTTTCTAAGTTGGAAAAAGGCTAACCTTCTCTAATAAAACCCCATTAGTACTGTGAGAGATGCAGCAGTGCAGCACCCTGGCTCTGCTACGGCATGGTGCCAAATGAAGCCACAATGGAATTAAGTTTTTCCATATAGAGGGAAGCATATATGCTTTACTCACTGTCCTACTCCCAAAATTCACATGGGGAGAGGAGGCACTTCTCACCATGTGGAAACTGTTAAGAGGATGTGAAAACAAATGTTTTTAATTGAAATTGTCATTGCTGAGCCAGACCGCTGTCTGGGGTATCTCGCTGAAAAGTGACAGCAGCAGCAGGGAAACAATGTAAGAGACTGTAAAACCGGTTTCCATCCTGCACTAATTCAGAGACCACATACGGGATGCTATCATATCTTTTATTTTAAGACCTAACACTAAGGGTGGAAAGCCTCTTGGTGGTGTGGGGCTGAGAGCTGGGGAGGAAGCACAATCCGGGTCAGGCACTGGCGATCTGCGCCCCACCACCGCTGACCTGCGGTGTAGCCTTGTGCCGCTCAGGTAAACCTGCCTGCCTGTGCCTCCTCTCAAGCTCTGTGATTATGCTGTCCTCTTGACATCACTATTTGACTGGGGACAGGGACAATCTTTTGTTAACGCGTGCTTAAGTATGAATGCAATAACACTGCGAATAATAACAAATAATAGTTTGCGCCATTACGTGGAAGGTCTCACTTCCCTCCAGTCCGCTCTCCAAATCCATGGCAAGAGGGTCCAACAGAGACTTGTCAATCCTGGAACAATTCTTTGTGAAGACTAGTATTTCTTTAATTTGTATTCAGAAAATTCTTTTATACATCTGGGGGTTTTTTTAATCAGTAAAATCTTGAAAGTTTGACTATGTCAGTTTTGCTTGAGCAGGCCTGGGTGCTGTGCACATGTGTTATCGCCTAGCACAAGCATCGGCAAAGCGTGTCTCCGGTGGGTCAGTGCCCAGGTGCAGGGTCAAGCTGCCCTCTTTGTCTCACCCAGAGAAGATCAGCCCTACCTCTGTTTCTCACAGGAATATTTATAGGCAAACCATGTTCTGTAAGAACAGGCATCTGAAGCTGATCCTGGTATCTGGATGTCAAGCACAAAGCTGAGAGCTGATGCATGCGTGCCTGCTCTCCAGCAGTTCCCTTTCAGCTCTTGCTTCAAGCTTTAAAGCACCCATGAAAAGCAATGTCATCTAGTTTTCTTCTGCTTTTGCACAAATTTACTCAGCAAAGGGTGAAGGGGGGGCGAATCCCAGGATGAGAATAATTTTGATTTTCCACTTCTATGAATGAGACAGAAAGGCTTTACCTCTTTCATGGGAGGCAGAGAAAGCAACTCTTGCTAAGCCAGGCTGATCCTTCTGAACTCAGAAGACAGAGTATTGCCAATTCTGTCAAAATTGTCTCAGTTACATGAATAAATCTGATAATATATTCAGGCAGGCCAAAACTGTCTGCAAAAAGCTCCTACATCAGTTCACAGCATGAGCAAACTACAAGCAAGCCTTTTCTGTTTCAGACAAAGTGGAACGGAAATCAAAGAATTAGTGCAATTTGATATTCTGATTCAGAGAATTATATAACGCTCACACTACCACTGAATCCATAAATAGCCTTACTCCTCCTGCGTGCTCTCGCCTCCCTAGTTCTTGAAATATTAAACCCTTTTTGATAGCATCCTTCGGGTTCTCAGATTAACACTGTATGGGCAAATTATGTTTGTATATGTGTAAAGTAATGTTCATGTGAGGTGCCTCTTCATTTTGCATATGTGCCTCTTTGATATGGAAAAGGGAAGGCTTTGGGCATATACCGTTCTGTGCACCTATGGCAAGGAGCCAGCTGCGGCGTCTTCCTCCTAGGGTGGGAGAGCACATTTCAATGCCCCCCTCAAGGTGTCCGCTCTGGGCAGGCTCCATGCTGCAGGTTGCTACCAAAACCTGAGCCAACATCATCTCTCCTGTCCCCGTGCCTGGTTACTCCAGGAAGGGAAGATGGCACCCTGAAAATAGAAAGGGTTACACACAGTTTTCCCGGTGAGAGTGACCGGGGAAGCAGGACATGGTGCAGCTTTACGCTTGCACTGCTATTTAAACATATGCAGCCTGTTCAGCGTTGCCCCCCCTTAAGGGACTAGACTTGATCACCCAAGCAGCCTCTTCTATCTTTGTCCCTTAAGCAACATTTTAAGCACATATCCCCCTGCCTTCTGAGGATGCTTCCAATTCTAATTCAGAAGTCACCTCCCTTTGGCACAGATTTGTGTCTTCACACTTTTGTGATGGAAAATTATGAGCTGAAATAAATAATCATGAGCCTGTGGTAGCAGAAAGAATGGTGTCCCCTAAAGGAAGGAATCCTCAGCAATTTCAGTTGTCTGCATAATTAATTTTTTTGTGTCCCTCATTTGGAGTCTTTGTCACACTTTGCAAATCCACACCAGGGCATTGCAGCTATTGCTTTAGGGCACAAGCCATTTATATTCTCTGAGTCCCATTTTGGAAGCCTTGGTCCCACTGAGTAGATATTATACATTCAAGGAATCTCACTGGTACCAAAATGACTAACCGTGTGAGTGCAACTCACAGCATCAATAAGCTACATGACCTACTAGATAAAGCAAAGTAATGCAAAGGCTGTGTATTACTTTGCAGAAGGAATGCGTTGAATTGCCTGGGACCCTTGCCTTGCAGCTGGCTGAGGCCCACCTCAGGAGGAAGGAGGGGTTGTTTTGGTTTGGCTTTTTCCTAGAAGATTTGTACGGATCAAACAGAAAACATGAACTTGGTTGGGAATGGTAAACAAGGGTCTGAGTGCAGGAAGCTGGGCTGAGTAATCACAGCACAAGTAAAAGCCAGGTAGATATGATCTTCACGCAGTTTGTCTCATTCTTCCAGCTCATATACATATTACTGTTATAATAATCTCAGTGTAAAACACAGCACCAGACACGAAATGCTAAGCATACCACAAAAATGGCAGGTTTTGCGTGTGCTGTTAAAAAGTCAGTCAAATTAAGACTCACTTCTAAAGACACCTTTCAGCTTTTCCCCCTGCTTCCACAGGTGTCTGTAGTATCTTAATTATTCACATATTCACATTATGCTATTCCCTACTTTCTAACTGCAAATGCAGATTTATAGGCTGACATTTTTTTTCATTACCTATATCCACTTCAGAAATAGCTCACATTATTTTGAACTATATTTTCTATGACATAAATGACTTTCCTTGTAAGTTCATACCTATAAAGTGCCATGACCATTGCATGATATCTCTCATCTTTTTCCATAGCATCTGTTCTACATAAAGTGTGAAGAAATTGGTTTTGGTTTTTTTTTTACTTGACTTGTTTTGTATTGTTGCTTTCATTTTTTTAAGAGTCGGAATATGCAAAGTGCCTTTTGGCCAGGGTGATAAGTGCTCTCGCTGCCCTTCCTCTGAAACAAGCCTAGAGTCTCCTCTGGATTTAATTTTAGTTTCACTAAAGCTGCTGCTATACCATGCCTCCTTTTACACTGACCTCACTGAACACAGCTGCGATTTCTTATGCATTATCCTCTACTAGAGCTCAGACTTATTTAAACAATGGAAAGAAATCACTGTCTCTAACTTTTTTCCCTTGAGATGACACTCTGCTCCATAATTATGAATAATCCCCCTAAGATGGCTGATGCGATTGGGTTAGCAGCTAAACTATTTGAGGGAAGATAACCTGGGTCAATTTAAAAAAATAATAGTTTAATAGATTTTAAGGCCATAGGGGCTGCACTGATTATATGGGTTAAATTCCTACCAAAGAGTAGGCTAATTCCTGGCTGAATTAAATAACATATTTTTGAAGCCAATTCAGTTTTGAATTAAAGATACGTCCCTTGGCAAATCACTCCAATGATTAATTACCTTGCTATTTAAAACTGCAAACCCCCCTTGAAATGTCAAGCTTCAGCTGCTAGTCCGAACACATACACGAGCTCTTGCTTCTTCCCACGGGGTTAACGACTTCTCCAGTGTCCGATACTCCCGCTCTCTCTAGGGGTGTTCGAAGGCCGCTCTCAGCTCAGGATCTCTTCTTTTTTTTTTTTTTTTTTTTTTTTTTAGTGTAAAAGGGTGGTTTCCAACAANGACAGGCTAAAGGGGTTGCTTCCACAAGACCCTTATGGCAGAGTATATTTTCCATACTTGTAGTCATTGCTGTTCCTTTCTAAAATCCCTTTAGATTTCTAAAACCATCCTTTCTAAAATCTCTCCAGTTGTCATCATCTCTTTTCCCCCCCCTGCCCCCCTTTTAAGCCTGGCACTAGCATGGGGCACAGCATTCTGCAGACGATTCTGCTGGTGCTGTACAGGGGGCAATATGACCTCCCGCTCCCACCTGACGTCCTCCTGTTTACTCCTCCTTGGCTCTCATCTGTGCTCTCAGCCAGCACATCTCAGTGGGAGGTTATGTTCAGTTTGTTAACCAATGAGACTGGCCCAAAAAAACCTAAAAAGTAACTGCTTTTTGATAGAAAATTTTAAGACTACCTTTCCTGCTTCCTGTCATGCTCCAACAGACATGCATATATAAAAGACCCAGCAAATAAAATGCTTTAATCAAGGCTTGCTGTTGTAATGCCCCTCGGGTGTGACAGCTTGCTTTCTCCCTCATCTCCTCAGTGGGTGAGGCTTCCTGGTCAGGCTAAGAGCTGAGGAGAGGCGATAAAAGCGGTGACAGGAACCAGAATGGCAAGGAACAGAGTTTTTTCCCCAGTAAGGCACTGATGCCATGCTTCTCCGGCCATGCGTGTGTCCTGGTGCCAAGAGGAATGGCAGTGGCACAGCATGGCACTGTCAGACCCAACGTGCAGACCAGCTCAGCACCATTAAGTCGTCCAAAACCCAAATGCCATGGTGCTCTGCAACCAGGTCTGAGCACTGGGGTTTTCCATTTTAAATCACAACACAAAAACCAAAAACTGCCCTGATTCATGAACACATCTACCACTGCACCTCTGATCCTCTTCAAAGTCTCCATCGCCTAGAGTACAATCCCCTCCTTCTCCATCCATCAGGGATGCACAGCCCTTCTGAGATGTAGTTACAGATTTAGAAATCAGTGTTTGAACCGGGCAAACAAAGCGATGGGCAGCAGACTCCTTCAGACTGGCCAAGCGCAGTCACTGCACATGACCTCCCCAGGTGCCTCTGTACCGGGAAGGGGTGCAGAGGGGCACCAACCCCCCTTCCCTGGCCTTCACTTCAGGCTGCACCCCACACCCTTCTTATAGAGGATTATTGCACCTTGGACAGCCTTAAGAACCATACGGACAATTAGTACTCTCTCTTGTCACTGTTTCATGTCCATACTTCAAACACTCTTTACTTTGTTCTCCTGTAGCAGTCACTTCTTTGACAGAAATGCTGCTACAGGGATATCTGAAGGCTCCCAGTCTCAGCTTTATACTCCACTATCACTTTCTCCCACTTCTGTTTATTTTAGCTGAGCTAACGTTTTTATCCCAATATGCTCACTTCAAAATTGACTGGTTGTTTATTCTTTGCCTCTCTTACTTTTTTTCATACACTTTCTTCACAGCTCCTTATGTCTTTATGTCTTTGAGAATAAATATTTGTGTCTTCATGTCCAGTTGAGTTATGAAAACAAGAACCAAATGGCTGTTGGCTCATGTCAAGTCAGCCATGATACACTGATTCAGTATGCACACATTGTGTAAACTTGAAAAAAAATCTTGTATTAAATGTATTATAAGACATCACCTTTTTGATAGTTACACTCTGGAAGGTATGATACAGAAAGTTAACTTTCAGAGGAAACTAAGAACAAATGGCAGTCCTGTAGAGTTTCAGAGAAAATTGCCCTGGTTTTATTCCTCTCTTGGTATAACTTGTCAAGATTTGATATCTCACATTTTTTTTTATTTATGTTTATAGTATAGTTTTACATATGAAAAATAAAAGAGAGGTATTAAAAGAAAAACATTAGAAAGTCAGAGAGAACCAGGCAATTATTTCTGCCTCTAACAGCAATCTATGTGCTACCTTGCCTTGCGAGTCACTACAGTCCTGACTCAGCAAAGTTCCCAGCCACACACTTAATGGTAAGCCTGCAAATAGTCTCATTGACTTTGCTTAGCCATATGTTCAGGTTTGACTGAATCAAGACCTCTAACAGATGTACAGAAGTGTTATTAAATGCAAAACTGAGGAAAACAAGGTGTCTGGCTTTCTGAATAATCTGAAAATCAGGCAGGAACATTAGAAAGTTTACTCACATTTGTGAGGTTTAGTGTGGAGACCAAGTAAAAAAAAAAAATATTAGCTTTTTCTTCCCAAGCACTCCTCTCCCTTCCTGACCCAGACATTGCTGTCTTGGATAAATTCAAACCCAGGTTCATATTATTCTGGCTTGGTTTTGCAAAAGCTGCATCAAAAGGATTTGCAAAATCAAAACTATAACCAGCATAGTCTGGCTGCTCCAGTGTGTCTAAGACTGAAAAAGGGTGGTAAAAATAAGCTTGGACTCTGTTGCTTGGATGCGCTTGATGCCCATCCCCTGCCATTAGCTTTCACTCATAGCCTGTCTCAGGTCACCTCACACTTTTCACAACTATGTCTCCAAAGGTTTAATTTCAGCAGAGGACTCGAGTCATTTGCTGGTCGTTCCTCCTTTATTCACCCCTTAAATAAAATGAGAAGGGTCCTCTTCAGCTCAAACCACATCCAGCTCTGCTTCCTAGAAGGAGAGCAAAATATGGTGCATGGACATCGAGCATGGAAAAGGACAGGAGAATGAGGATCTTAACTGAAGATAAGTTATATTTCGAAAAGGTAGCTGAATTCTCTTGTTTTGTGGCTCTGGTTCCTAATATGTTACAAGGAAGTATGAGGGCCTAAAATAATAAAGCAATAACTGTGAAATCAGAGCACCAAGTTTTGTTCTGCTTTATACCCCTGTTCATCTGACCTGACCTGACACTGGCTGGGAAGCCAGCTCAGAAAATGAAGGCCAGGGAGCATTTCATCACTTAAACCTGGAACAGCGGGCTGTCCGGCTGCAGCATTTTGAACAACCTCTAATTTCATAATTAAAGTTCAAGGGTGGCCAAAATAAGGAGAATTACATCAATCAGCAGCTGCTAATGGACACCAGCGAGTCTTTCATTTCAGTGAAACGACAGCTTCATAGAGATTAATTGTGTTGCATGGCAGAGGGTTACAACTGCATAATTATTGGAGACACTGCCTGATGATGGTGAAAGCAGAAAGACCTGGAGATCATTCTGTACCCAGAACTTGGAGAGTAACCAGAGTGGGGAGAGGCATGAGACAGCCTCCTGAGCACCACCAGTGATCTTAGGAAAGATCCCCCCCAGGTACTGGATGCTTATGTTAGTGCAGTGGATCGAGTCCCTCCTCAGCTGAGCAAGTGAAGTCCAGACAGCTGTTCAGCATCATTTGCAAGGATTAAGATGACTAGCTCTTTGGACCTCTCAGGCTGAATCAACCAGGCACACGATTTAGTTGCTTACACTTGGGCATCTGGTATCATTTTTAGGTACTGTGGGATATCCTGTTTGTCATTGAGCAGACTCGCAAGATGGAATCAGTTGTGTGACACACCTGGTATCTGCAAAGTATCTTGGATACTCTATGGCATCTCAGAAAGCACTAATCACCTATGCATAGACAACTGACCTCCTCCTAGACCTCCACTGACTATAGCAGGAGCTTCTACTCACAGCTCACATGTAGAGTCTGACAAACAGACATATGAATTTGGGTGTCTTTATTGTTGAGCTGCATCCCATCCCTGCTGACCCAGTAACCTTCATCTATCAAACCCAAGACACACACCCAGTAAAAGATCAGTGCTCACTGGCTTTTTCTCACTTTTGTTTCGGCTTTTCAGACTCAGCATACTCATGAAATTGGTTATAGCTCCTTTCGCATTTGGTTTGGTTTTTTTTCCTCTGTCCTCTGGTCCCCATGCTCCATGAGTTATTTCAACCTCTTTCCTTCTTCCTTTTCCACATCTTTTATCCACTGCTCTCTGTACATAGAATGGCCTTCCTCCTTCAGTCCCTGTGTCCTGAATCCTGTCACAATCTTTAGAAATTATTAAGGCTGGCTGGTCTCTGCGACATAGCAATGCATCCTATCAAGGACCACTAGAGAGAACATCTACCATAGTGTTGAGGTCCTTGTTTTGCAGCTGAGTGGTATAGGTCTGACATTCCCCTGGTTGAGGAACACCTTCAAATTTAGTCCAGGTTAAGCACTGGTCAAATGCTCTTGTACTCAAATGTAATGGTCAAACACAATGCCATACAAGAAGAAAAAATAGCAGCCAAGATTTTGAAGAATGATGGGATTCAGATATCCCTGCTCTCAGCATTTACTTCCAGCTAGCTCTAGGGACTCTCCACTTGTGGTGCCAGCTGGTTTTGATGCCATTTGGAGACACAGAAATTGGATATGTTCAAATGGCATAATAGCATGTCCTGAAGGTACCTGAGCAATCTTTGAGCCAGGTAGCTGAAGTGTGCATCACTGTAATTCTGTTCTTGGGTAACTAGACCTGCTGAGAAAAAAAAAATACACAAGAACACTGGAATATGTGTTTAAAAAGTTATATGCAAGTGCTGAATTATTGATTCAGTTCTTCCTGGAATTTCTGCACTCACTGGATATAAAACTGATTAAGACTATGGGTAGATTAAGAGGCTGGGCCATTTCCTGGTTCTTAGATACATATCCCAGCAGTATCCCAAATCCAGAAAGGTCAAGAGCCCTCGATGCATCTTGGTTTCAACAGAAGGGAAAAAACCTGTGCATTGGAAAGGAAATACAGAGTCCAGACAACAGTGGACAAGGATGCTGGCTGCATCCAGCCAGTAATCCAGATTCAGACTGTGTCTCCTAAAGCTTCGGATTGTGCCTGATTTTTAATCCCTGAGATCAAAAGCTCTCGCAGGCAGAGAGCATACTGCTTTGTGTGCATAGCACAGAGCAAGCTGTCAGTACTGACTGAATAATACATAATAAGTTTTATAACCAGGACTTAAAGTGTCTAACAGTTCTCTCATGGCAGCTGCATATTTGCGTACTGTGGGAACTGAGTGACATCTGAATACATGCATCCAGGCAGCTAGTCAGTCTGAGGAGCTATGCCATCCTTCCCGCCAGCTCCTGGTTCTAGCATCTGATCCATGACATAGGGGTGACATTTGGTGCCAGCTCCTGGTTCTAGCATCTGATCCATGACATAGGGGTGACATTTGGTTCCAGCTCCAAGCAAATCGCAACAGAGGCATAGATTTGCCTCTTCAGATGGATTTCTAGAGGTGTAGGAGAAGCTGCTTTTCTAGAGCTTTAGCAGCTCTGAATATACCAAAAGTACTGCTTCACCATCGTCCTTGGGGTAGCAGCATCACTTTGCCAGGTTTGTCTGGCATGGGGAGAGGAGAGGAGGCTTGGCTGTCCCTGAATCCACCTCTCTGAAACTGGAAAGAGTTATAAAAATAGGGGTTATGTGTGCATTTTGAACCAGTTCTCATTTGTATTTCTCACTGATATTTTCCATGACATTTTAATTCAAACTGGAGAAAGTAGACATGGTCAAAGAGTTCACCTGGTTTTGTTTGTTTTTAAAGCAAAAAAAAGATTTTTCATAAGAGTACAGACCTGGAAGGAACCTCCCACACCATCAAATCCTGCTTCCTGCTGCATCGTTCAATCATGTCACTTTATCCCTTTCTTCAGCTGCTCTATCGTGCTCTATCTGGAATCTGCTCAGGCCTCTTGCAGTCCCTGTTCCTACTGGGAAGCAGCTCCAGAGCCTCATTCTTCCTCTGCTTAGAAACATATTAATTTGCAGATGATGTATAGTGCTAGCCTGTTTATATTACTTAGTTCTGCTCTCTGCCTTGTCTTCTGCCTTACAGAGTCCTGTTTCCCTGAGATACTTTGAGGGAACAATCAGTCTGTTTCACTTGGCTAAACAAGCGGAGCCCTAGCTTCTTTTTAATCTCATCTTCAGCAAAATCACTTCCAACAAAAAAATGTCCAAGCAATTCTGCTTAATGCCCCTCAGGAATTTGTACTTGTGAAGAAAAGCCGTCTTTGTGGAAAAAGACCATGCCACAGGGTGACATTTTCATTTGCCTGTCCATGGTAGGGGTGTTGATCACCTGAAAATGTCATGAAAATGAGTGCTTGCAATAGCACAGAAGAGCCAGGGTACAGGTCCACCCCACACATTTCTCCCTGCTCTTTCTATCCTTTTCCTCTGTGGATGTATTCTCATTTTGACTCTTTCTGATCACTGCCTGTCTAGAAGTGTCAGCTGCATTTGGGGTAACTGTGAAGATGGCTCCATGCATCAGTCAATATTCCCATAGAGAATCTCATCATTTACACCAAACCAGGTTTCTCTCCCTGAAGCCCCAAGAAAACAGTCCCTCTACTTCTCCCAGTATAAATGTTTATGTGATGCCTGCCTTTTGCACAGGACTGTGAAATGAGCAGCCTTTTCCTTGCACCCTCTCCATCTGCACACAAATCAGTGGGAAGCTTTGTAGACTTTAGCATGTGATGAGACTAGCATGGAGTACTAGTGCTGTAAGATGAACTCTGCTGCTGCAGGTTTTAACCTTGTATTTTTCAACAGAGACAATATCTTTGGATTTAATGTTCATCATAAGGACACGACAGCCAAAGCTTCCTTCTCCAAGTAAGATAAAATTATGACTTATTTTAGAATACTTTCTTTAATGGGTTGTCACAAATATGATCAAACCACAGGAGGCTGTTAAAAATACATGTCACACCAGACACTTCAACCTACACCATGTTTTCAACAATTCATGTTCTGATTGGAAAGTTACCTTTGCAATACTCATTATTATCTGCTCATATCTGAATAGGTTTATTTTATATACTTACCTTGCAGTCTTTAGTTTTGTGTTTCAGTTCTCTTGCAATTAAATCTTTCTTTTTTTCTTGGGTTGTTTTGTTAGTTTTTTTCCCCCCAAGCAGGTACAGCACAACTGCTAGTGAAAAAAAAAAAAGATCCACTTACTCATAGGTGATAAAAATTCACAGTAAAGCCACAGATGTAGCAGAGTGAGAATTACTGTAGCAGCAGGAACAGAAGATAAAAGGGGATTACATACGATGAAATGTAGTAATTGACTAGAATTCACTGAAAAATACCAGATGGATGTCACTATTCCACACAGCTCTAATATGCCTGTAGACTTTATTGAGCTTCACTTGAGCTTTGCTTTTAGTATTTTCCTGAGTGTAATTGAGGTTTATTGATACGCTATTATGGGCCAGTTTATATGTGACCATAAAAAAATACAGTTTGAGGCCCCCGTATAACCACGAACACTGTACTATTCTGCTTAGCTGAAGACAGTCACGTTAATGACTGCAATAAGATAAATTCCTGTTTCCTCCCTTAGACTTTTGCATAGAGTATGAACAGTAAATGCTTCACACAGCATTTAAATTGCAGGAGCATTTTCAGTGAGGAATTGCTGCATAAAAAGATCAGGCACACAATTTCAGATACTGCCAAAAGAAGCTTATATGGGATTTTGATTCTGGTTTTGCGTATAAAGAAAACAAATCTACATATTATAATGACTTGCCATAGCCTGTTTGGAGCTCTGCTTAGTTATCAAGAATTTATTTTTCTATTTCTTTTAGCACTAAGGGCTGGGGAAGAAGGAAATATTTGAATTTTGTTCTTCTTTATCTCTTTCCACCTGGCAGGGGTTGAAATAAAAGGGAAGCAGGGAAAGCTAGCACCCTCTCTGCTGAGTTGGAGGGTCCTGCCACATTTCTTATTTGGCTGGTAAGAATTTGCTGTTAGCAGGATTAGCTGGTACCTAACTCAACAAGTTTCTGCCTTCCTGGCAGAGGATTAGAGCATCATGATGGGAAAAAAAGATGCCTCATCTTGAGAGACCGACTGGGGTTGGATTTTCACAATGGACTGAAGCGTGGTTTTTTTGGATAGGTGAAGCCAACTCTCAAATCTGCACCTTTCCTTCTGCAATCCTCCACTGCAGGGTGGGATGCACTATTTTGCCTTATCTCTCCGAAAAAGCATTTGGGAGAGTGGAGCACCTAAACAAGGTATTTGCATAGATCTGTCATCTGGGTAGGGAGGCAGCTAAGCCAGACGGGAAGTAAAACAGACCCTGACACGACACCTCTGAAATATGAAAACGTGGGGAGATCTCAGGAGCTGGCCACTGGCTGAGCCAGGAGCTCAGTCCAAGCTCAGGGCAGAGGAAATGCAGTTCCTGCAAAGACACCAGGTGTGTTGCCTTGAGGACCGTAATGAGGTGACAAGAGGAAATCAGCACAGAGAGCCCAAGTGCTGGGATGCCAGATCAGGTGGTCCTGGCTGACTGGCCAGAGACAAGGCCCTTCCTCCGTTCAGGATGGTGAGCTGTGAGCCCTCTCCTGAGGTTCGGCTTGTCCACTGGGTCAGCTTTCCCTGGAACACTCTTTCTCCTCCTTATCCTCATCCCCATCCTCATCATCTTCCATTTCTCTACCTCCTGTTGCATTTCCAGCTTCTCCACCTGTGGCCTTTTGCAGAAGCATTGCAACACCAGCGCAGAGGTACACAAGTTTAAAAAGAGAAGTCTGGGGGTGCCAGTGCTCCAGGCTGTGCTGCATTGGCCTGCAGTTGAGCAGTCCTCCCGCAGCCAGCTGGGGACCCAGGGCATGGGCAGGAGGTGGCACCAGCAGGCTTGCACAGGAGCCAGTGGGCAGGGAGCAGGGCAGGTGGCCTCAAGCACCTGCTGGCCACAGTCTGGGTAACCGCACTGCCGCATCAGGACTGCCGGACATGCCAGCAGACCCTGCCACAGCTACAGATGCCTGTCTCCTTCTGTCCGTAATTAATTCCTCTAAACCACTGAATCGGCATCACTTGCTAGCTCTCCCGTCCAGATGCAGAGGTTTGCACGCACTCTCTGCCTCCGCACAGCTTTCATCCAAAAGAGCTAAAGGGAGGCACTTCCCACCCTCTTGTAGCCTGCTTCAAATGTTTCTTTTTAACGCATTCATTTAAACTATGCTTTGACTGTAAGACATTAGGTTGGCCATTTTATTCAGACAGGAAAGAAAGCACAATTGCTTCAGTTTCATTCTCACGTATTGATTTTCATGCATCCTCGTAAACACCCTTCCTCCATTCGAACCCTGGCTGAGAAGGCGGAGGCACCAAGCAGTGTAGCCCTGCTCTACACTGTGAAGATCCCTGTGGGATCTTCAAAATCCCACAAGCCCTTCTTTTCCTTCCCCCTGGCAGGGCACCTGCATTTCTGACAATTACCGCTCTGTTCGGTTTCTCTTTGCCCTTTTGTGCATCCAGTCAGCAGGGTCACTTTACAATACATCAAAACCTGTTGGTCAAGTCAACCTGATGGTTGACTTGACTACTCTGATGAGCCCCCAACACCCAATATGTCACTGACCAAATCAGGGTGCACCATGGCTGTGGCCACTGACGTTGAGTTGCTAATTAAAATTATGCACTTATTGTGGAGAAGATGATGTGCCCAGTGTGATGTGTATTTTAATCATCCTGCAGCAAAGAAAAAAGAATCTTTTTGTTGTTTCTTCCCTTCTAAAATATCTTAATGAGCATTAGATTATAGCCAGTAAGAGTATGGTAATGCAGTACTTATTCATTTTTAGGAATTAAATTGTGGGAGGTTGTCACACATACTTGTCCTTAAACCCATTTGAATAAAGTTTTATTTATATATTATAAAATAATTATACTGTACTAGGATACATGTAATTTTCATTTACATAAATGGGATCTTTATAGGAAAAAAAATGTTGGTTTTAGCTGTGACATTGCCCAGACCATGCATGTTGCCACTGGATACTCTTTATGGTGCAAATATATCGTAGCATATGGACTTTGTTTCCACTACAGATATTTTTGTACAGAGTATGATCAGAAATGGCACTATACAAAATAGTTAAAAGGAGCTTGTGAGTACATATTTTCAAGCAACAATCTTCAAATTATTTTCAGCAAATAAAAAATAAATATTGCTGAAAACAAATGTATTTTCAAAAGGTCAATTAACTGAAATGAAAAATGCTTTTTCTGTTTCAAGGTCTTACTAGAAAACAAAATTACAGCAATTTTCTAAACCAACTGCATTCAAAATACATAAAGCCAAATACTCATCTTGACAAATTAGGAAAACAAGTATTTATATTATTCAGATTTTATTTTCTGAGATTTTCTTTTTAGCTGCTTGGTGGCAGTGAAACAACCTTGTAAAGTGGTTTGATGGTGTGGAATACACACCATAGCTTTAGAAGGGACACTCCTTCTTACAGGAAAACTGTGACACAAATCACCTTTGCTCTCTACAATTTTCACATTCAACAAGATGTCCACAGCATATTTTTCCCTTGAACAAGCATTGACCTTGTCTTTTGGTCTCTAACATCTACTTCTTACACACATACAACTTTTTTCTTATTGTTCCCCTAACTTCAGTTTGCTGTTCAACAGGACACATATCACCTACGTATTTAAGAAAGCACTGTTTGCATTGCTGGTAATAAATTAAATGCTGTCACAGGACCACATAATAAATAGATCAAATGCATAGTTCAACATTTGAAGACAAAACTGTAAACACCAGCAAGCTGTCACCTTTGCATTTGCATGCATTCATCTAGAAGCCCATTTAAATATCTTTGACTGCTTCAGTATAATGTCACTGCCTTTCTCTGGAAGGATGCATTCAAAAAAAACTTATAGAAAGAGAGCAGAACAAAAAAATGTTTGACTCTAATATGCAACCCCATTTCAAATACAAAATTATATTCAGTAGAAACCCATGTAAAGAAGTAGTTATAAGAGCCCTAGCATAATAGCAACCCTTTGGAAGGGATAAAGGGCTGAACTAGAGCAACATGAGTATGTCAGGTGTTTACTGTCTCAGAAATAAAAGTATTTTTAGTCACTTTTCTTGATCCTCACATATATATGAGTTCTTACAAACTCACACAGAACCACACGCTGTCTGACAAGGCGCAGAACAGGCATTTGGCACCAGCATTAATTATTCCCCAATGACGGTCTCAGCCGCACCAAGTACTTGCTCATTAGCATGCTGCCCTACTGCCAAAGGACAGATGAAATAAAAACAGACACAAGAGAAGAGATAAAAGGAGGTGAATGGGGGGAAAGGCCTTTTAAGTGTCTGTCTCTTCTCCCTCTGAGGATTTCCTCAACTACCTTAAGTCGAGTAGCTGACATATGGGTTGTAGTGCTGGTAGAGAAGCAGTATGTCGGTCTCAAGTGCAGTTATTTGGTACTTTTCACTTTCGCTTTGCCTTCCATGATGGTAACAAGAAGCTAGATTATTTCAAGTATCCCCACAATTACAGCAGTAAGAATGTGCCTTGTTGCTAATAATAGAAATAATCATGTCTCCAAGTTCTGTATTTTATTCAGAGCCATTTCTCTCAATTTTAATAACATCACATTTTCAGAAATGAATATAATTAGCTTCTTCTTGGCTGAAGTAAAATAAGCAAAATTGTTCTCTCATCGATCAAAAGGAAGTCAGTGAAAAGAAGGCTGATTACAATGGACACGTGGTAACATCTAATCTAATATTCCACTTTATGTGGGAGAGAAGATCAGACATGAAGTTTATATCATAATCATATCAAATAAATACTTTCCTACTGTCTTGTCTGCAATGATGCAGCTGAATTGGGATGACAGAACCAGTATTTATGAAGTCTGATGGAGGAGCACAGCTCAAGGGGTTTTGATATATCCTGGCACAAATATGTCCTTTTTATTTTATTTTGCTGCTTGGATCAGACAGAAATTTATTACTCTGATTAGTAAATATTTATGTCAGCAAATTCATAATGCTATAAAGCATTTCTCATCCTGCTTTCCGTTTCACAGCTTCAGAGATTTGTAGGGAAACAGGGGAAAGCCAGAAGGATACCTGTATTTCATAGCAGACATGATTTTCAACAAGAACCGTGGGCAAAAAACAACTTGCAAGCTAGTAACCACCATTTAAATGGGTTTGGAGCTCATTTAGGGAAGCTAAGGGACCTTTCTTTCAAACTGTAATCATAAATAGCACACTACATAGTAACATGACTTTGCCTGTATACCTCACTGGGGGGATAATAGAGGGGCTGCTTCTTTATGGAACTCTCTCTAAGCAATTTTTGGTCTCTTTGTAGAAAAAGACAGTTTCAGAACACTCATTGCCCACAGAAATGTCCAGTCCCCATCCTGAGCACAATCAAATCTTCTAATAAATATCAGCAGAATGCTGCTGCTTGGGAGATATTTACAGTGAGATCATCTGAAGGGTTTCATTCTCCTAATGTATGGTGTCATAAACAACTCATCTGTAAAATACATCATTAGCGCATCAGTGCTTATAATTATGTACAGCAGATGTGGGAGCAATGGAATAGTGACATTTCCCAGCTCAGCAGCTACCAGTTGTTCCCCCTTGTTGTTAAACCTACAGTTAGCAATGCAGAGGCCCCTTATTTTACACCTCACTGAAATTTTGGCCTGCTTCCATTCTAGCACTGATCAGATCACATTCCTGGTATTGCACTTCTGCTAAGAAACCTTTCCCTTGGCCAGCAATTTAACAGCTTCACATACTAGAGATGAACTGATGAATAGATACATGCTTCTAATGTTGGCTGCGAAGTGGTCTTTCACTCATGCAGAATAAGTAATTCCACGAGTATCAGATGTGACAAAGCCTCTGTTTCTTGCCATTTGTGTTCTCTGATGTTATTTTTGTTTGCCAAATGATACAACAACTTTCCATTAACACCACAAGTACATGCAATGTCTTCCCACAGAATGTATTGGCGGTGATCCTTGGGCTGGCACGTTCAGTGATGCCAATAAGCCAGAGGGATCAGACATAAGCCAGGGGTGAATTTGCAAGTGTTCATACTCCCATTTCTCATCTACCCAACTGCCTGTTTTTATAAAACCGGTAAAAACATAATTACTTTTGAGACCTCTGCCTCTCTGTCAAACTGGCTGGAAACAGCTACTGAGTTATTAAGAGTGAGAAGAGAGACCCACAGGCTGAAGAAGGGATCATCCCAGGCTTGTTTCCATGGGAAATCAAGATACAAATGTTCAGGAAAAAATGGGGTTTAGCACAGTCCACAGCCTGCGTGAGAAGAGCTGGGAGCAAGCCAGCCTCACTCCAACGGGTAAAGCTGTCAAGGCTGCTAAGGAAGGGAATGGAGTATGGGAGATGCCTAGGGTCAGCCAGGAGAAGAAGAACTGGTGGAGCTCCCAAAACAGGATCAGCTATTTGCAGCTGAACTCTGCTACACTGCCCGGACTAATACAACCCTTCACAGCAGTTGCTGGCGAGGCAGAGAGGGACTCCAAAACCTTCTGGCTCAGCTCAGCCATCAGCAGCCCTGGAAATCAGCTGCTCTCAGTAACGTGCTCTCCATCCCAAAAGGGAAAGGGGAAAGGGCTCCTGTGCCATCCTTCTCTTGCTCAGTGATCTCCAAGCACTTGGTAGCCTTACCATTGATCTTCAAAATGGCTTTTCCCTGTGTAGCTTTGTGGATACTCTCCACAGGGCACAGACGGATGCCTCCTCATAGGCAGGGTTTCTCTTCCTGTGTGCTTTGTAGCCTCCAAGCAAGTGTAAACGCTAAACAAAGCTTTTCCCTCTCTTAGGCGCCTTAACAGACATCTCTCCCAAGTGGTGCCTCAGGTATCCAGTAACATGGCAAATTACGTTAAAGCTTTCCTTTAGAGAAAACTCAGGAACTTTACAGTTTTTGAGACTTCCAGGCTTCTTACTGGGTTGAGTTCATCCACAGACAGTTTACATAGACCTTGCTTTTTTAGAAAGTAAAGCTAAAAATGTAGAAACCTACTCTGTTTTAATAGTTTTATAGTGACTCTCCTGATGCTTCCTACTAAAAGCCTGACTAATCTACCTAATTTCAGGCTAAGCCTGTATAACTCAGAAGGCATAATCTGCCTGAGTTTTTGTTTATAATGGCTTGATTTTTAACTTCATATTTTAGGGAAAGGTTTTACAAGGCAAAAAAAAAGTATTTCCATGCCTGACTTCTTTTCAAAGTTAGTAACACCAGCATTAACGAAGAGTGTGGGATATCTTTGTAGAATGATTCAAGTTTGAATCTGCTATTTTTCTGCTAATTAAAACCATTAATCCAAAAAGATTATTATGGACAGTAAATCTTTTCTACATAAATATGTTTGTTTAGTAGCGAATTGCCTGTTACCTGAAAATCTATCCTGTGCTGTTTTGTTTTTCAGCTGAGTACAGCAGCCTGCATACTACATCCACTTTTTCTAATTAATTGTCTGTACAGAATGCATTTCCCCCTGGTCTTTTAGAAGGGCCTCTGTCAACTTTGGCCCTTCTGTCTGGATCGAGCCTTTGACGAGACTGTGCATTGCCCTCTGAGTGTGTTCAATACACAGCAAGGGGAATTGCAGGCAAGATAAGTCTGGATTGAAAACAGCATCTTTTTGAATCACATATGTCACAGCACCAGTTAGAACTAAAGTACAGGAAAATGTAGTGCAGCCTGCAGGTTGTCAGTGTTTATGCATTCATTCTACTGATGGTACAACGGCTTGGTTTTCTGCTGTTGAAGATCCTTTCATCTTCATCTCTCCTGCCTAGTGACGTGCGCTAAAGAGACTTAATCAGTTCTGTCCAGATGGATGCTAATGAAGGAGACATTATACAAAACACTATTATAAATTCTTATTCACATCTCATTTTCTTTTGTCTCACTCTATTTTTAGAGCTGATTTCTGGAGGTGCAATTACAATCCCAATATTTATCAAGCAGGCAACATCTGAAGGTGCTATTTCATGTCCACCCACTCTGATTTTTATCTGCCAACAGCTGATGAACAAGTCCTACATGTATTATTCATCTATCCTATAACAATATTGACCTTGTGTGACATTTATATAATAAATACCAAAACCATGTTATGTTTTTAGGTATGTGATAAAGATATCTTTTTATCTGTGTATTAGGGCAGCCATTTTTTACAGACATTATTTGAACTCACACATGGACAGCAGCAGCACATGAATATTCAGGACAGCAACTGGAAAATATTTCAGGTTCCAATTTCAGGAGACATTAGGAAGGAACAAGTGGTTCTGTGAGATGCTAATAAAGTCTGATTACTGTCAGACTTGAATATTGTAGTTGACTGACTTTGGTCCCTAAGAAGCTGCAAGCACCAATGAAACTATTGTCAGAATTGGGATATTTATAGTTCAGCTCTCCTGTTGAATTTTTATGGTGTTGGTAAAGGACAATGTCACACTGTCAGGGCCTCAACAGGACTTCTCTCACCAGCACCCACCCTCACAAAGTTCAAAGAAATGCAGTGACCTTTGGGATGTCTATCCTTTTGTGAAGTGACTAAAGCTGTGAAAGGTGTCCAGAAATAATTAATAGGGAAAACAGGCAACTGGATGGGCTCACACACAGATTTGACAGCCTTGCACAAAGCTGTGAAACTGAGGCAAAGTGTAACTAGAGAAATCAGGTCACACTGAGCAGATTTCCAAATAGCGTAGTTGTGCTTCTTTACCAAACACAACTGTTTAAACTTTGGTTTTATTTTTGATTCAAAAGATGACATTTTATACAAAAGAAGGCTTACTCTTCTGGTGCTGGGATATCTTTTCACTGCTAACTTAGAAGTAGATATACCTCTCAAGAAAGGCAAAAACTTGTATTTTGTGATGCTTTAACTGCTGGGATCAGGGGGAAAGGAAGGAAGAGGGCTGGGTCTGATGACTGTTGTCCTCCTGTACAGGTAAGAAAAAAAGGCATGCTTGATTTTGAGAAAAATTACCTCTGATATTCTGAGGAAAGAGAAATGGGACTACAGGCGATGTTGGTAGCAAAACCTTGAGTTAAGGTTTCCTGATAATTATTTCCCCCACTATTTGGTTGTTTAAAAGTTTGCCAGACTCAAACTTTTTGGGCTGGCCTTTTTGCTATCCAGTATCTATTTCTGTTGACACACCATCATGCCACATGCAGTGCCCATCACACCCATCTGTCTCAAGAGTCAGGAGGACAGAAAGGATGACACCACCCCCAACTTCTTACTTTAAGGAATCCATGTGGTTTTGGCACTAAGGGTGTCTAGTGTCCCATGCCTTGGAATAAGGCTTGGTATTACCAGGGAAATCATCTTGTTTGGAGTGATGTGACATTTGTGCTTTCTGGAAACTGCCCCGTATTTGGCCATGTAATGAGTGAAGAAATCTTGTCTTGCCTTGATGGTTCCCTTCAAACAGGCTTACACTCCCCTGAATCAGCAAGAAGTGCTCCCCTTTCTGTTTTGGCGTTGCTGTTTGTTAGCTGCTGGCACCACTGATTTATTATTATTATTTCCTCCCAATATTTGTGCTGCACTGGGTGCTGAACAAGCACAGACAACAGCCAACCCCTCCTCCCTGGAAGAGCTGCCAGCCTGCCAAGTAGAAGGCGGCAACCAGACTAACTGATTTCAGGCCAGGGAATGGATCTCTTGCAACCTTTAAATTATTCACAAGCACTCTTTGTAAATTATTAAGTTCCCAGTTCTTAGATTTAGCTCTTTGAGTTTACAGGATATGTCTTCAGATGCTCACATCTGTAGCTGGCTCCTGTTTATCTCACTCAGAGTATGGCAGTGCTGCCCTTCAGAGTTAAGCATCCTAGTTTTGCTTTCTTCTTATAATGTTATTTTGTCTTCTCTGCTCTTTAAAAGGACAACTACCAAAGGCAGGCAAGGGAAAGGGAAGGCAAAATACTTACATAGACACTTAACCATGCCTCAGACCTCTCAGGTTCTTCCACTCATCCCAAGGGGCCTTTCAATCCTCTACTGCTAAATAACAATGCTTTTAGTAGACCCAGTGCAAATAAAAAGAAAATCAAATTTGACTCTTACCCAGGACTCAGCCCTGTGCTGGGATACTTTCACTAGCCTGAGTTTGGTGTCTGCAGGCCCAGGGCCAGAGCCATGAACTTATATTCTTGCAGTTACCCAGGTAAGAACAGCACCTGTGACATGTTCATTTCCCTTCTCCTCTTTTCTTCAACTACCAGTGATGTCTGTCCTCAGCCCCATCCTGGTGACTGCTGTCCTAAATGCAGATGTTAATCAGTAAATAGCAAAATTTTGGTGTACTGCTTATCTACATTGCTTAGTCAGTATTGCAATTCACCTGAAAGATCACTGAGGATTATTGTCCCTGTTAGGACACACCAACAGATTCATGCCAGCATTTAAAATGTGGGTGTCACAAGTCATATAATATTTCATTGAAATAATATTTTGGAATCTCTTACTGCTGGTAAACGAAGGGCAACAATGTCATCCTTCAGAACAATATTTTGAAGGAGGGATTACCCACCTCCTGTCCCCTCCCCACATCTCAAGTCTCCTTTTGAAGCATCCAATGCTGACAATAGAGAAAGCTACCACAGTGAGTTAGGTGGATTGCAAGTATGACCTGGCTTGGCACTTTCCTGCTTTTGCAGAGGTATTGAGTATCCACAGCATCCATGCAGGTATCCAGAATTTTCTCATGCTGGCCACAGGGACACATGCAATGCAACACAATTAAGCAGAGGAAGAATTTAATCTAGAAGTATCATGAATGAGACCCTGAAACCCAGCAAAATGCTGCTTAAAGCTAGGCAATGTTGCCTGTGTTTTCAGAATAAGCTAGCATTTCTCTGTCATACTTGTACAGTGGACTCTCCCCAGCTGTGCAAATCACAACTTTTTGCTTCTCCCATTCTAATTATCTGTTGGATACTGGCCCTCCTTGACATGTTAATGCTCTCATCCTTCTCTCTGTATGCTGTGGATTTATTCTCGGTGTACCTGCAAATTATTCCTTGGCATAGGCTTACTTCTCACTGCCTCTTGACGTACATACTTTCCTTTGTGGTCTGACTTTGTCTCCTTATAGCTATTCTTGCAGATGTTTGCTAGCTTTTTCCAGGTCTTGTAAGATTATTCTCCCACTTAAACTCATCCTATATGTCCTTTGTATTCTTTTTGCACATGTCATACAGTTCAACTTACTTTATAAACTGTGATAAGAAAGATTTAGAAACCTGCTGTGAAAAACTATTAACCCAGCCCCAGAGCTTCCAACCTGAAACTTTGGCTATACTGCTGTGTTACCTTCTTTATCTTTTCAGTGCATTAATGTCGCAAACAGTTTTTTTTCCTATTTGTTTCAGACCCCTGAAAAATCTACACCACTACCCACAGCTATAAGCTGGATCCCTGTAGCTGTGGCTGGCTGAAGAGAGACAACCAGAGTTCATGCCAAGCAGCTTCAGCAATGCTGACTTCAGTCCTGAAGGAGCTGA
>VZTL01013990.1:0-11017 GCA_013400535.1 Scopus umbretta
TTTTTTTTTTTTTTTATGGATTTTCCTTCTGAAGACTGACTGCTTTGCCATGATATTTAAGTTGCCAATGTCCCTAAGTGGGACAAGCTGTGGTTCACAGCAGTGCTATTGCTCTTGAGAATTTTACACCCTCTCTGCCCATGAGCAGCTGTTGGGGACCCGGGTGACATTGCCCACACATCTCCCTCTCTCACTGATGGGTGAGCAGGCAGGAGAGGCTGCACACGGGTGCGATCCAGTCCAGCCACCACAAATGCTAAAAGAAAGGCTTGGTTTTGGAAACGGAAAGGAGGAGCCATAGGAGGCTTAGCAGGGATGTAGGTTGAAGCAGGAATGCTTTTAAGGAGTCAGTAAGAAGGGAAGCTTGTCCTTGATGTTGGGCATGAACAACCCAAAAATGGTGCCAAAATCATAGTCATGTGGTGTGATTTCTTAACTTTGTAAAGGCCAGCAGTGATCCAGCCTGTTCTCTGGGTGGGTGAGGTATCAGGAAGGGCTAAAGCCATGCAGCAACAGCTGGGCTAAGCCCAGCTTTAAAAATAATGACTAAATATAATTGGAGAAACATTGCACTGCATGCAGCAGGCAAGGAGAAATGAAATAACAGAGGAGAATTACACTGATTGCATTAAGTAAGGACAGCAGTCTTGAATATTGCTTTTTTCTGATCACTGAACCAACAGGTAGCCTAAGCAAGAGCGATGTAATCAAAAAGTGACGGTTAAATTATCCACCCAGTTTTACTGTGTAAAACTCATAGCTGAAAGGGAAGCAAAATGCTATAGTATCTAACATGAGCCTAGGTAAAAAAATCAGATCAAGCTACATCATCCCTCTTTCTTTGTAGCAAAAGAGGCTTTTGTAGGAGCCTGGTAATTCCTGTATTTCTTTTAATACAAGAAAACTTAATTGCTGTTCTTAATGCAGAGTCATCTGAGAGTCTTCATCTCACTGCTCCTAAGTGACTTGGTGATTTTGAAAATTGAATAAATGTTTCTCAGCAAAACCATTCCAAGAGTTATAAAAATCTTGGCAGATAACACGGCAAAGCAGCTTGAATGATTTGCACAACTGCGAGCAATGTTTTAGAAGCTGCTGGCCAAGAGCATCCAGAACTTTTGTCCTCACTTGGCTTTTTTCTTGCTCCATTGCATACCTTTAATAGTAGAAATATAAGCCTTGTGGTGCAGGACAGTGATTTCTTTCACGTGCATTGCAAATTATGTTAACTGACCCATGAATTGGCAACTAGAGGTGGAATATCGTGCTCTGCCTGTTGTTCATCACTGACAGCTGCACACTGGTCAGTTAAGATAAATGCTGCCAGAGCTTTTGATTCACCGTCTAATGCATTTAGAGGGAGAAAGCTCTGCTGTGGGTAAAGAAGTATAGACCAGATCTTTGTTGTGTGTAAGGCAGCTTAGTTGAAGAGGTCTGGCCCTCGGTGAAACCTGTTGTTCAGATGCACTTCCTAAATTGATAACGATGATTCCTTGAGGAGTAGAGTCTGAAGATAAAGCCAAATACGGAGATGGGGAAAAGGAGGGCTCGAAATGGATGGTCAAGAATTGGTAACACGTGTGAGCAGCTATCTTCAGAGGCTTTCCCTTTTGTCACCTGGCATGTTATTCTGGAAATAAGAATAGGTTCTTGGTCAAATGAAAGGAGCAGGGTCAATTACAGGACCTCATAATCAGACAATATATTTAGCTAAAATAAAGCCTGTAGATTACTGCCATGTAACAAAATGGTGTAAGTGTTATCCCCACCTCCTGAGAGAGGAGCTGTTACGTGTCCTGCTGGGTGCCTCATGCATGCTCATTGTAGGGTGGGGTGCCTGCAGGGTTCATTGGGGGGAAGATGCCCACAAGCTTTAGCAGCAACTGTCATCTCCACTTCTGCTCAGGTTCAGAGACACACTGGGAATAAGCAGAGGGAGGGGGTCAATCATACTTCCTTATGCCCTCTAGAGCAGACCTGTACAACGTACACATTGGGTGTGCACAAAACGGAGTAAAGTGCAGTTGTGTAGTACTGTGAGCAGCACTACGGGTGTGCCTACAACTTGGGGATGGATTTTGGTAGGTTTCCCCTTTGGAAATGAAGTTGGAGGGGATTGCACTTGCGTGGCTAATGTGGTATTTCCAGTCTGGCTGGCACAGAGCAGAGCTGTGCCCATATGTTGCAGGAACTGGTTTAAACTTAACATTTGGGATTTACTCACAGGTTTTCATTTATTTTTAACTTCAGATGAGCCAACAGAGTGTCCATAGCCACTTCCACCCAGCGCTTGCTCCAGTCCTCTCTACCTTACAGAATTTTGTCAGCACAAAAAGATCTTCAGCAGATGTGTCTCAGAAAAACTCAGGTATAATCTGGGCGGCTGTCAAAATAAATACATGTTATTTGCTTTGTATTTGTGCTGGTTTAAAAGCAAAGCTGAATACTTGAATCTGGTTTTCCTATTCAGCCTCCCAGAAGACGTACCACTGATATTTTAAGACCCGAACACTTTCCAGCAGATGACATTATTTTTATGTCTACTAGTAGAGTAATGGCTCCTCTATTTTAAGTGCAGAATTCCTGTGCCCTGCTATTCCCCGACGCCCTAGTTGGAGGCTTAGCACAGGCAAGGTTCTCGCATTAGAAACAGTTTTCTCGGGGAATAAAGCTGCCACCACTTCATTTATATCTTTGTTGCTCTTGAATGTATAAAGGGGTGTTTTGTAATGAGAAAGTCACAATGCTCAGTTTGCAATTTGCAGATTTAGCAAGTGCTAAATCTACAACCTGCAGTAGCTTGTGGAGAGCCTGTGCATTTGTGTGCTCTGACCTATGTCAGAAGTTGGTAACGTTTGCTCATGTCTGACCGTGGGCAGAAGTAGAAGACCTTCCTTCTGCCAGTTTGCATGCACTGGAGGAAGCCTGTGGCTTTTTGGACAGCCTTCCTTGTGCCATTTTGAAGGGCCCTGCAGCACTGAGAGGGCGTGCCTGCATGCCCTGATTTGATGTCCCCAGGGCTGGGCTTCCCGCTGCCACAGACCTTGCTGCACCTCGGCAATCCTGCCTCGGGTACTCATAGCAGATATCCGCACAAGCACACGTGCGTGGCGGTGAGAAATACTGATATGTATTATTAAGAATCATTAACTCTTGAAAGAGACTAATTCTGCCTGTCTTCTAAAAGGTTCTTAAAATAGTTTAATTAAAGCTGGTAGAATTAGGGATTGATATAGCAGAGCCCAGGACCTGATTACACCATCAGCTTGTTAGGCTGTTTAGTCCCAGTTTGAATAATTCCTTTGAAGTGTCCCTTTTCTTTTTTCTTTCTTTTTTACTTTTTTTGTTCTTTTTTTTTTTNTTTCTTTCTTTTTTTCTTTTTTTTTTTTTTTTTTTTTTTTTTTTCTTTTTTGTCATGTTTTGACTACTTTCAAATGTCCTATGGCTAGATATATGCTAGCCAGACTTCATGGCTGTCTATTATTTACTAATACAGCACAAATTAGAAGAGGAAATCAATGTCTCAACAGTCTCAGACCAGCCATGTGCCCTACCCCTTTGTGGTAGGGACACTGTGATTTATGAATAATAAGCCAATCTTTTAATTGAGTGAAATGCACAATTGGGCTTTTCTTCAGGCCAACAGAGTGCTGCTATTCAATAGATCGCGGTGAGCAGCGGCTGTGCTACAATGGGCGTCACAGTGGCATCCGTCAGCCGGAGTGATTACAACCGTATTCATCTCTGGGTGAAACAGAAATCCCATCCTCGTCACGTGAGAAGCACTGCCTGGTTTGGCACAGGAAGGCTCCACTTCTGCTTGGTGATAACTCTGACTAGGCAGCAAGGGACCATTGTCACCTGACAGTGTTATCTCGTAATTATATTATCTCTTAATTACAGAAGCTAATTGTTTGTTTCTTTATTAGCAGGAGCAGATATGGGCCCAAGGACTGTGGAGATAACAAGGGTCAGTGAGTTATTTTCTATCAATTCAAAAAGCTGACACCTTTAACTGAAGTTGTCAACTTCTGTAGCATTTCTCAGAAGAAAAATTGAATTATCTATGTTTGCGATAGGTTGTTGGGTGCATGCCTGTGTAACGGGACATGCGTGTGTGAGGCTGCATGTGTCTGTCAAACCTATCTTTTCCCTCTTCCATAAATCAAATGAGTCAGTTATTGCTATACCCTGAACATTGACCTCTACAAGTTGCTCTAATTGCAAATGTTGGCTTTTTCTGTTTTGTTTTAGGGACCAAATGATGCACTTGGTATCAGTATAGCAGGAGGGAAGGGAAGTCCGTTAGGAGATATTCCTATCTTCATTGCTATGATTCAAGCCAGTGGTGTGGCTGCACGTACCCAAAGACTCAGAGTGAGTAGAGGTGTCCTCTCAATACTTCCTATTACATCTGTCATGTTTCCCACAGAGAAAGAGTCTCAAACATTTCTCAATATGCTATCACTTCGATAATGTCTCATAGACTATTCTGTCTCTTAAAAAACAAACCAAAACAAACAACTGCCCCCCAAAACAAACAAACAAACAAACAAACAAAATCCCTAAACCTGCCCTTCTCTTCCCTTTTTGATTATATTGTATCTTGGGATAATGGCGGTGGTTGCCCACATGGAAAAGTGATATGAAGAGAAAGAACATAAATGTGTTTGCAGTGGTCTTTGAATATATAGGTTCCTCCAGACCCAAGGAAGGCAGCAGCAGGCTGTCTGGAAACCACAGGCATTTTGGGGATTGCAGACTGGGCATCGTTTAGAGCTCAGACCAGGTAGAAAGCAGATCAGAAGTTAGTTGTTTGATCTTAAGGCCCTTATAAAGAAATGCCAAAAATAAAGCACTTGTATCAGACCCACAGGATATGTGGGTTTCCAGGAATGACCATGGTGAACACTTCCCAGTTTTGGAGAGAGTTTCAAGGAATCGTTACTATCGAAAAGAACTTACACAGATACATGGGATTGCTTTGGCCAATGAGATTCATTAGTTCACGCTGCTGCATTCATGCCATGTCTCTAATAGAATTACACAATAGCACAAAGTGCCACGGTCAAGGTAATTTTTATGTATAAGCAGAGGAAATCATCTGGGTTAATCAGATTAATATCAGAAGTGCCTGCTTTCCTATACTGCATTCAGCATGTGCATACATAGTCTGTAAGAATATGAACTTGTCTGCACGTATGGACAGAAATGAATCCTTTCTGGATGGGAGGACAGCAGTGAAAATCTCGCTCTCTGCTTGCAAATGGAAATAGTAAAATACAACCCATCTTTGTTTCTCTGATCACATTGTTATTTTTAAAAAAAATCTGTATTGTACTTGCTCCGAAGAATGGTAAATGATCACTAGCAATGCAGAATTCTCACAAAAGGGGTCCTGCAAAAGAGAAGCATGACTGTGCAGTGCCAAGTTCACGAGGAATTTTAAGCATTCTTAATTTTAATTTTCCCTAATGCTAGTAATTTTCCATTACTGTTGTACTTTTAGGTTGGAGATCGGATTGTCAGTATTAATGGGCAACCTTTGGATGGGCTGTCTCATGCAGATGCGGTTAATCTACTAAAGAATGCTTATGGGAGCATTATCCTGCAGGTATGGTGATAAATTGAACATGCAGCTGCATGAGGGTAGATAAATGGCATTCAGGGAAAAAAAAAACAACAAAAAACTAAGCATCACTGGCACAAGACATCACAGAATTGCAGGGTGCTTGCTGATGGGAATTACACAGAATGAAAGCAAGAAATAATTTTCATTCAAAAATTTTCTATTGCCACTCATACAGGCTGTGAGCATGATTATATAAAAGCGTAACAAAGAGAACAAAATAACTTGTTGCTACACATGATAAATCAACAAGCTTCCAAGTTTTTTTTTTTAAATTTGAAGTTAACTAGGAACAAGAAAATAACGTGCGTGTGCATGTAACTAGACTGTGACCAAACTGCCCACAGTGTTAATTTCCTTGTTCTTGAAAGGGAGAGAAGAAAGAAATACTAGCAGCATTTAGTAAAAATGATAGCATCATCATTAAGATAGTGCTGCCTAGAATTGATTATTCTACAGGTAATTAATAATAACACTCAAGAGAGGAAACAGTGTTATCGTGGCTGCATTTATGTGGTAGCTAAAAGAAAGACATGTTCTGCCACTTTGGTTCTAATTGCTCCTTGCCAGTATATTCATCTTTATTTTATCTTTATGTTTACACAAAGAAATGGGAAAAATACTTGCCAGCGAGAATTCAAAATACTACTCATTTGCAGAATTATTGTAACAATTGGAAAACAAGCTTAAGACGTACCACTAAAATGTATTCTAATTTTCTTTATCATCACAACATATTGGATTGGAATACATCTTGAGAGATTTTTTTTTTTAAGCTTCTTGCTTGCATTACAACACAACTGTGGCTATAAAAAATGGAGGAAAAAAAAAGAAAAAAAAAAAGAAAAAATAAAGTTAGTATTAGACTTGCTTATTCTTTGTTTTGTCTGTCCGTGAACTGCTGACCTGGTAAGTGATGAGCCAGTTCCAGAGCAGATGGTGTATTTGTGTAGTTCCATTGAAGTCAAAGGAAATACACAGATATACACCAGCTGAGGATTTTCTGTTAAATTATAGTTATCATATTGTTACTAACGTTGAGTAATTTCACTTTTCACGTCAACAGTATTCCCTGAATAGAAAATGAAAGCTTGCTGCAGAACCCAAAATTGCTAATCTTGAAAGCTGTAATACAGTGTATTCCACCTCATCATGTATTTAAAAATATTCCTGATGAAGCACGCTGTCAGTTGGTCGCTCACATAAACAAAGAGGTTCTTCTAGAAGTGTCTTTGGGTTTGTCCATTGACTGTTTTTCTTCCACATTTTTCTGTCTAGCTTAAAATGGGCTTAATAGTTTTTACAGATGATACAGATTTATTCTGATAGAATAGAGCCCATTTTCCTGTATTAAAAATCTGTTATGTGAAGGTGGGATGTTATATTTTAATACCGGCAGGGAGTAGTGTCAAAGCCCTGCGGTAAGCGTGGTGATATGGTTACCTTATATACTAACTGCAGGTACTTTTCAAGCACTGGATTCCTTATTTTTTAAATAAAACAATCTAAATGGAATAATCCTATCACTGTGATAATCATGACTGATGTGTCATTAAGTAATTCTATTTATTATCAGGTTAGACCACTTCATGGCAAACTGCTTTGAAAGGTCAGATAATTGTGTTCAGTGGTGTGGAAAGGCTTATTATCAGTACGTCCTGGGAAGGATACTAAAGGAGTTTGCAAATGCTGTTTGCAAATGGGAGATTAGGGTCTCAGGGGACCAATCATCCCTTTCGGCTGTTTTGATGCTTTGGTTTAATTTAATTTCTTTTCTGCAGGTGTAGTAATGAGATAAGGGGAAGCTTTTTTACAAGGTTGTTGAACTCTGATATGTTCTTACTGCCAACTGAAGATTTTTGAATATAGATTTATTTTGCCCTCATTTTATTTAACAACAAAATACAACAAATATGGGCTGGCACTCTTTCCCCTACTGCAACGGGAAGGAAAACTTAACGGTATCTTTGCTGGCTGAGCCAGGTGCGGCTATCGTGTCTGCTGGACCCCTTGATTTAGGGCATCCGAGAACCTGAGTCCTGGGATGCAAAATTTGCATGAGAATTAATCTTCTTCCTAGAAAATGCTACCACCCTCTTGGCTCCACATGATTAGAAAGAAGGAAATACTGTTGTGGAAGAATTGTGAGCATTCATTTAAAACGGGGGATTTCTAGAATGGATTTTTTATTTCGAAAAGGTACATTTCCCTTAAGCCATGTTCACAGCAAGGAGTGGAAAAAGTACCTGTTAATTTTGATAAAATAAGGCCATAGCTAGCTAGAGGAAGTATTGAAAATATACTTACTGGGTATTTCTCACTGTCTCTGAGCTGAACTCCTGCACTGTACAGTAAACGACAAGCAGAGACAAATATCTCATCAGAAGGAGATGGGGTTAGGGGACAACCACGGCATGTGGTTGTTAGGAAATTAATGCCCTTTCAGCTGTGAATACTTAAAATCCAAAACACTTCATAGTGGTTTCCTCGACACCCCCTTCCTCTCCCCACCCCCCCCAAAAAAAAAGCAAAGAACAGAACACTAGCATGCAATGAAAGGTTAAAAAAAAAGGCTAGAGTGGGCATTGACACTTTGTGCGTAATACATCCCACTGGACCTGCAAGCTGCAAGCTTTTATGCTTATGAAGCTAAACCCCTGTGAATGGCAAACCCCAGACTTTGGCGTGCAGGTAACTGTTTTCTCAATATGGCCATAGTCATATTTGTAACTAACCTGTACAATGTTAATATGATTGCTTTAAAAAGCCCGAGCAAGTTTGCTGCCCCACAACCTGTCAAAATGTGATGTAACTCTATTAATTACTGTGTGGTGGTAATTCATGATGGTTTTGGAATAATACAGGAGCTAGAATTGGGAAGCTTAAGACTCAGTTTGTTAGATTCATGCTGGAAATCGCAGAAAAATTGAAACCAAGGATTAATTTCTTTCCCACTCGGCAAACAAACTAATCTGAAGTGTTGCAGGGCCTTTACTCCATAGTTCAATAAACCCTTGGATCTCTGTATTTTATTAAAGGCTAAGGTGCTCTCTGTGGGAGACCTTTACTTTCAAGCCCAGTCGTGGACACCTTGTGTTGACTCTGAGATGTATCTATTTCCTTGACAAAGTAACCTCTTTCTCTGGATTAGCCAGAAAGACTGTTCCTCTGCTCAGCATCTGAGTGATAGTCATGTAAAGGCAAGAGAAAGCTGCAGAGCAAAGTTTGCATTTAACCTTCAGAAAGGTAACTACTACTAACTCTATTATTTGAAAGTATTGAATTCGTAGGAAATTTAAGAGAGTGGGACTTGTATTTAAAACTTGCTTGGAAAAAAATCAGCCATTTTTTTTCCCTAATGTATTGTCTATTTTCTACATAATTAGCGAAGATGTCTTTGGTATTAAGTGAACACACATAGTACTTCATTGCATCCTTCTGTTTAGGTTGTGGCTGATACCAACATCAGTGCCATTGCTACCCAGCTGGAGAGCATGTCTGCAGGATGCAACCTTAACTCTTCTTCTGAGCATCCTTCTGAAGATCCTGAGTAAGTTTCTACTTAGTCTGCATAACTGAGGTGGGTTTCTGTGCCCCAAATAGCGGAAAAGCCTAGGCTGGTGAAGGAGGTCTCTCCCATCGTTTTCCCCTCTAATTTTCCATCACCTTTAAAATGGTAACTGTGACCTTCTCTAAGCTGATTACAGACTCATGTCAGTCTTCATCTAATGTCAGAAATTGCTTGAGTAAACAAGCACAAAATGTGTTTCCAAGCACCAGTGCTGAACATTAAAAAAAAAAAAAAAAAAATTATCTCCTTTCTTTTCTAATGTGTTATGCTGGCATGATATTCTGCCCTTGTCTGTTGGCTTCCTTGCCTCAAAGAAGTTATGACGGTAGCCATTTGAAATAATTTGTCATTGGCAGGCTAAGGCAAGAGGTGTTTAAAAAGCCTGGTATCAGAGAGAAATGTTACAAAACATGTCCCAGAACCTTTTTTGTCTTTTGAATCTTTTTAGCTTTACAGTTTGAAAAAGTCTGATCAAACGATTTTCTACTTACAGCACTGGAGTTAAGAGGTCTAGCCGTCCCATGGCCATGCATCATTCTCCATCATGTGCTTTTTAGGGCAGCTTATAGCATTCCAGTTATAATTTTGAAATTCATTTGATTTTCATTTTGGTTCATTAGCTTCATTATGTTCTTCATTTTCATTCTTTGATTCATTGTATTTATTTTAAGAAGCTGAGATGCAAGTTGCTGTTCTACCTCGGGGGGGGGTTAGTATAAAAGTTAAGCTATTTATGCTACATGCTCTAGTCTAACAATGTGAGATACTTTTTTTATTGCTGCTCTCAAAGGAGAATTGTTTATTTCACAGAAGGATTTGTATTCTTTTTTCATATCAAAATAAGGAAATTTGAATGTGAAAATGTGAAGCAGAATTAGGTATGTGTATGCATTTTTTCTGTCCTAAAGAAATGGCTAGGTATTAGTCATCATACACCTTTATATAGGTGGAAGACGCCAAACAGCTTTTGTCCACAGTAGTTTTTTCTAAATATGTAGAAATTACTTTTTCAAATTTGAAATGGATATATGCATATGACTGGTCTAAATTCCACCAAAAATCTTCCTTTGCTCAATGTAGATAGTAAAAGCCCCTGAAGAGCAGTTCAATGTCTGAGCAATGCACTGAGTGAGGGGCTCTTGGGAGTCAGCCTCTGGAGTTACAAGACAGAGGGATGTAGGTCAAATATAGGTTGTTCGAAAACAGCTCAAAGAGCTTGCAGTAGGGCTGAGACTATAAACACAAGTGTTCCTGGCTGCATCCTATTAGACTCATTCCTCTGAAGTCATAAAGTAAAATTATGCTGTAAGGAAATTGTTGCAGTTGCCACTTATGCAGACTAAAGATGACAGCTTGGCCGGTAAGAAAGCAAACTCTCCTTTACGTACGTGCGGTGACTGCAGATGAGGGGAGTCTCTGTTCTGCATCAGAGATAAGTGCTCTTGTTGAGCTCTTATTAAAAATAAGTATTTTCAAAGAGAGGAGCTGAAGTACACTGAACAGCATTTGAACTCTGGGCTGCGCAGGAGTGTATTCCAGTGCAAGGACAAGAGTCATGGCTTCTGACTGTATGAAAAACTTCTTGATAGATAAATATCTCTAAGTGTTCCTTCTGCATAAAATTCCCCAAAGATAGACGTTGCTATTCTAAGTGATATTTATTGTGTTTTCAGAGCACCTCAGCCTAAGATTATTACTTTGGAGAAAGGTTCTGATGGACTGGGATTTAGTATTGTAGGGGGGTATGGAAGTCCCCATGGAGACCTGCCCATTTATGTCAAGACTATATTTGCCAAGGTATCTTTTTTTTTTTTTTT
>VZTL01013994.1:0-10968 GCA_013400535.1 Scopus umbretta
TACGTGTATAACAAAGCTGGTAGGGGTGTTGGTTGATTGATTTATAAGAGTCCAGTCTGCAAATTCAACAATTCTGAACAATTCAGTGCTTTACATTAATGCCAACTTCACGCTTGAGAAAATAAAACATTTAGGCTTAACCAGCTTACAACCAAGCCACTGCTGCCCCCAGGTGTCCATCAGGCACTGACGCATGAGCTGGGCTGCAACCATAAGATCTTTAATAGCCAGGGATCGAACATGTAATCTGGAGGTGAGATAACATGATTATCTGGATTCATTCTTATCTCCGAGTCACAAAAAACAGCAGAACCTTTTCACTGAGTTAGTTCTAGAGGATGAACAGTCATTATTTAAGCTACTCCTGCAATTCCATTTAAAAGTCATCTGAGTTGAAGACCTCTTCAAGTCTTTCCAATTAAATAGGTACAGCAACTATTACCAGTGTATTCAAATATAGCCTGTATACAAAACTTCACTTAGTTTTCACAATGAGCCTGAAAGGACTGCTTTATTCCATTGTTTGGATTATTCGGGGCAAAGCACCAGCTCACACAGATTATAAAATTCTGATTCATTTTTAGTTCCTTTCAATCCATTATTCAGTTTATGACTTTACATGTAAATTCTGAGGAAATGCATTCAGTATTCAGTTAATAAGTGCTAAACATTTGGGGAAGATATGATGAATTCCGTATACTCAACACACAAGCTGAATCTCAACTTTATAAGCAAAACTGAACCCAAACGAGGCTTCACTAAGTGTCTTTGTAATGGATTATGCCCTAAAGTCCAGATTTGTTCCTGAATAGCATCCAACAAGGAAAGGCAATTGTTTAAAAACCTTATAGGACTTCAGTGTTTCATAAAAAGCTGAATCCTAAAATGCATCTGCACCCAAAATTGATTCAGTAGGATACTGCTCACATCATGACAGCTAAAGTCTGCAAACTCATAGTAGATCACAAATTCCCATCTCTCATTAGAAACAAAAGGTAGGAACAAATCAAAAGGTTATTAATAAATAGCCTGAGTTTGTATATCACTAAAAATCCTAAAATATGTCATAGAAGGGAAATTTCCCCTGAAGTGGATATTAAGCTAATCCATCTAGGCAAGCTTTCTAAATGTTTAGCCAGTCTTGGAAAATAT
This sequence comes from Scopus umbretta, assembly GCA_013400535.1. Taxonomy (NCBI): domain Eukaryota; kingdom Metazoa; phylum Chordata; class Aves; order Pelecaniformes; family Scopidae; genus Scopus; species Scopus umbretta. Next base: position 1,153 of record VZTL01013994.1, read on the forward strand.
TATAGGCAACCACCACTGCAGTATTTTCTTAGCTAAAAGTAAATGTTTCTGGCTCAAACAGATTACTACTACTTCTCAGTAATTTTCCCAGCACTTAAAAGTTTAATTTAATATGCCATCTCAGATGGTAAATTAATGTGTAAGTAAGCAAAAGTGCTTCTCTTTGTCTCATGCAACAATTTATGACAAGAATTGTCCTGGAGAAATAGTCATATTAAGGTATATGACAATAAGAGGTCTTTTCTGCTTAATGTGAAGCTTTAGACTCCTTGAAAAGTAAAGTGTACTGAGGCTCTTTGAGGGTGGAAAAGCAAACAGCTTTGGTTCTCCAGAAAAATGTCTTGGTTGAGCATATTTTTAAATGACGAGTTTTCCAATATCAGTAAAATCAAATTATGTAATGTGCACAAAGACTATTTGTGGTGTGGATTCTTCTCTTTCTTTGCATTTTTGCTTGCAGAACTAACAGAGCTTAGTTGTGAAATTAATTTCATGTCATCCTCTGTCCTTTGTTGTTTCTGTTTTAAGCTAAATGTGTTTGTCATGGTTGACAGAATCACTGCTACTACAAGTTTTAGAATGACACAGATGTGTTAATAGTACAGACAGACTTTTCTTACCCAACTTGCTTTTACCTTTCTGTTTAATTCTGTATCTAATGAGCAGGCATTAATGTGGTTATGCATCATGGTTAATAGAAGAAGCAAACGTGATTGTTAAAAACAGGAATAATTGCACTTTATTTATAAATAGCAGATAAATAGCTTTAGGCCATGTTTACTTCTTTCAAACAGAACAGACATTGCAACACCCTGCTTACATCAGGACTGTATTTATACACTTTGCAACTGAGTTACTGAAGTAATTTGAATACATATGGAATGCAGAATTTAAGAACATTGTGACTAGAGTTTTTCATGGCTATGGTTCCAGCTGTATAATCAAAACACTAATTAGCCATCCTGTTTGCTGCAGTTTCTCAGAGCTGTAATTGTCATGGAAAAATATTTCTCATGCCTCCACCTTTACCATAAAAAGCTTTTCAGCAAAAATCACAAGGTCTGCTTTATGAAAGAGGTACACAAAGAAGGGGTTGTCCTAGAGAATGTATTTTGACCTTGGCTCCATATTTATATTTCCATGACAAAGTGTTATTCACTACAAATAAAACACAGGGGCTGGCATAGACGGTAAGTAGACTTAAATCCTCTCACCTTGATTAAATGGGCTTTGGAGAAAGGAGCTATGCAGGGCTGCAGTGAATGGTGTCCTAATCTGAAGGTTCTGGTGTGCAACAGAACTTTTCCATGACTGCTGCTGATGGAGCCTGATAAGGCATGTGCGACAGCTGAATGTGTACAGTTAGTTGTACACAAGAAATTGGAATTAGTGAATGTACCATGTTATACACTGCAAAACTGAGGGATAAGCATCACCTTTTTGTTCTGTGTTTATGCAGTACCTAGCATAATGTGGTCTTGGTCAATAAAGAAAGATCCTGAGCCCACAATATAAATGAGAAATAATCACTAAGATAGTACCATAATGAATTGTTCCAATTCAGTCATTGAGGCAAAAAGCCACAAAGATTACTTGTGGTGTGGATTTTGGACTAATAGATTTGTTATAAAAACAGAATAGAACAGACCTTAAGGGAATCTAATAAATTCTGTTAGAAAATCAGAACCCTACGTTATTCAATTAAAGATCCTGCATGATGCTATTATTTTCTTACCTAAGACTTTAAAAGTTCTTAGAAGTCTTACAGATGCTAAATAGGTGTTTAAATAGATGAGCAGTCTGCCCATTTTATAAACCATGTCTTCTTCAGGGTTTTGGAATAATTTTGCATGGAAATGGTTGTTACTTCATTCAGATGATACAAAGGAGATATGCCTTCATATCAATTTGATTCAAGGAGGAATCTCATGGTCTCGTATAAACTCAAGCAGAATTAAGTGAGGGGATAATAAACACATTTCTTCTTCTGTTTTATAATGAGTATCTCTTTGATTTTTAATGCTATCTTTTCTAACTTGACAGAAGACCTAAGGGGAAATGAAATTACAGATACTATTAGAGAAGTCAGTATGACTGTAAAAGAGACCAAGGGATAAAGAACTTCATATATTTAATTTTAGCAAGCCATTTGTTTTCCCTTCCTGCTTTTTCTGATATTTTTCTTTAGTTACTTTGTATCTTTTTTTCTCAATCTAGTAATTAACATACATCAGAAGTGAACTTTTGCTACATTAACTGGGACTGAATATTGAATCTCATCTGAACACTGACGTTCATTCGGTTGGACCACTGAATCACTGAGTAATTTAGGTTGGGAGAGATCTCTGAAGGCCATCTGGTCCAGACCCAGTTCAAAGCATGGAAAGCTTGGATCAGGCTGCTCAGAGCCTTGTCCATCTGTGTGTTGAATATGTCCATGGACATGTGTAGTACAGACATTTGGGAACTACTTCAAAGTTTCACTTCTTAGGTATCATTTGCTTTATGTTTGTATTGTTTCTGACTTAACAAACCTTAACAAACTAATATTGCCATGTTTTCTATAGTGACTGCAAAGAGGGAGGACTTGGATGTTATCTTGTATCTTATACTGTATAAAATATTGGAAAAAATGGAAAATAATCCTAACACATACTGTCTATGTATTTTCAAACAATGCTTTTTTTTTTTTTTTTTTTTGCAATGATGCTTTTAAATACACTTACATTATCTTTTAGAGAATTAAATTCTCAACATGAAAATAAATCATTTACACTATTTTTATCTGACAAAAAAATGCACTTAAAATTGTTCTGATGGTATCTTTAAGTAATAAACATTGTAAATCAGTGGAATGTCTGCACTTTTCTGTTAAGATATTAAAAGTCACTGTAAACACGGCATTTGTCCTAGACTTGGTCATGTGGAGAACTCCAGAACTTTGGAAAGGCCATACATCTTTTCAAAACGGAGACAGCGTCCTCCAAGGACCACTTACACAGACATTTTCACTTGCATTCTGCAATTTAACATTTTACCATATATGAGTTTTTAAACTTTCTCTTTAATGATTTGTTATTATATAAATTAAAACTTAACATTGCTGTGCTAAGAGTTACTCCATTTCTTCTATTCTACTGATGTCTGGTTTTCATTACTTATGCTTTAATTAGAATATATATTTTTCTTTCCTTTGAAACAGATTATTTTATAATCTCTGGTAGAAATTGTGTTACTGTTTGCTTCTTAAATCGACTTAATCGACTTTTATGTGGACTGAGATAGGGTGGTCCCAAATGTCATAGCAATCTCCTGGTACTGCACACTTTGTGAAAATATCACATTCTGCAATGATATTTCTAGTTTCAGATCTTGACCAATACCTTCCACCCTCAAAGCATACCCATTTTTTACATCTAGAGATTTATCCCAAGATGCAGAAAGATGGATGAAGGAAACTCAATGGCAAGAAGAATTACTACTTCAGGGATACTGGAACAAACTAGGAATATGGAATTAAAATTTAGAGCCTCTTCAGAAAAGGGGAAGAAACTCCTACTGACAGCAATATAAGCAGGATATATTTTCTGCAATATTATTCTCATCTTCATCTAATGCTAGTCTGATTTCCCTGTATTTAATAATCATGCTCATTTAATTAATTCTAAAAACATTCTTGGAATGAGCAGTTACTTCATTCTTTTCAGGTCATGCTTTTACTACAGTGTGACAAATTATGTTTAGAGGCTTTTCTGGTGAAAATACATACTCTGCTGACGTGTACATATTGAGTTCAGGTAGCTTTCAGTATCATAAATTATTCCTTGCATAAGACACTTAAAGTACTTACATTCTTACCAGGTCAAAGAAGAAGATTTTCTTGCCAACTGCTAATACCAGCTTCCCAGGAGCTGTAGAAGACTTTTGCATCCAGTACTGGTACCCTACAGTATGCTATACTCCCATTAAATATTTCTCCTTTGAGACTTATTACTGAAACATTCTTTTCTTCCCCACTTCCCTGCTCCTGTCCCCTGCAACCCATGCTTTTGAATTGGTTCATCAGGGAATTAGTCATTTTCGCCGAGATGTTGGCATTTTTTACAGTGAAGCAAATTTGCTCTAAAGTAAAAGTGTTGCCCTTTTGGGTGGCTATGGAAGGGTGACACTTGAAACTCAGTCTGTTCCTTGCAGTATGGGATGTGCAGGCAGCATGGATTAATCTTTCACAGAAAGCAGGAGTCTAAGAAAGAAGCAGAGGGAGATCATTTTCTTTTTTCCCATCGCTCCCTAGACTGGAGACAGTAATGTTTCTTATTTATGGTTATCTTTCTCTTGATAGCTGCATTTCAAAGAATTGTGATTTGTTGGGGAGGAGGGAGAATTTAAAATACAGTTTTCAGGCAGCAAAGGAAGTAATGGAAATTACATACTTATTCTAAGCTATTTTCCCTCAGACTGATGCAGCAGCAATGCAAAGTCAAAGGAGAAATACCTGTTGGAAGGACACGTCATTACATTTACAGCACACCGTGACAAGGTAACAACTGATTTCATCTCCCTGTCCAAAATGATTTTCCTTATGGTGTGTAAAAAATACATCAATGATTCATTTTCAGAGTTCTAACAGAGACAGCATCAATGTCTACAAAGTCTTCCACTCTGTGGCTTGCTGAACAGCAGTGTGTTCAGTCAGCCTGAGCAAGGGACTAAAAGGCAGCATCTCCTACACCTGATCCTGCCTCTGACATCCCTGAGGTATATTGCAGCCTTGGGTACAACTTGTAGGCCTAAATTTCCAAAAGGGCTCTTCAACCATTGGCACTGAAAGAACTTCAGAGAATAATCATAGAATCATAGAATCCTTAAGGTTGGAAAAGACCTCTGAGATCATCTAGTCCAACCATCAACCCAGCACCACCAAGCCCACTAAACCACGTCCCAAAGTGCAACATCTACACATTTTTTGAATGCCTCCAGAGATAATGACTCCACCACCTCCCTGGGCAGCCGGTTCCAATGTTTGACCACTCTTTCCATAAAGAATTTTTTCCTAATATGCAATCTAAACCTCCCCTGGTGCAACTTGAGGCCATTTCCTTGCGTCCGATTCCTAGTTACTTGGGCGAAGAGACTAACACCCACCTCACTACAACCTCCTTTCAGGAACTTGTAGGGANATGACTAAATAGCATTACTTTCTAGTGGCTCTTTGACTTTTGAAAGCAATCAGAAAAGTGAGCTGTTGTCCACATGAATAAATAACACTGTGGTAGGACACCCAGGACAGATAAGAGAGGAACTTATGACTGTTTTCGCTCCTATAGTGGGATTTTTCCAGTACTAAGGTGAGGGTCACAAGCAGCACAATGTGGATATTTCTTGAATTTCACTATTTTTCAGGGATGTATAAGAGAGATTCATTTCCAAGAGTGCAGTGTTTCAAGCACTATTTCACATCAGAAGAAAAAAAGTCATGATTTGTTAATTTGTTCATTTTGTGATCTCCTCTTTTGCCACACTGTCAGTCAGCCTGCAGAGGTTGCTGTGAGAGTGCTGACTGGAGGTTTGTTCCTTTGAAAATCCAGCCATGCCGTTGTCACTGGGGAATCCCTGTGCCAGAACGGGGGACTCGATAATTTTTTTAGCTGCAGTCCCCAAAGCTTCTCACTTCCCAACAGCCTGGGGTTTCTTTTTCTTTCACTAGGACATGGGAAACATTTAGGATGCCTAAGGACCCACTGAAATTGCATTAGGCTGTTAGATAGTGTAGTACTCAAGGAGTTCCCTAATCAATGAGATCTACTTAGAGTACATAGTAGATTTCATCAAATCCCACACTTACCTTCTGTCCTTAATAAAGAGATAATAACTGATGACCTCCTTCATTCTTTCCCCTATTTTTTTCTGTTTTCCTCTATAAATGAGAGGAATATTTTTATGGTGGTATAAATACTTGTCTGTCTACCTATATATGTGGGAAAGACTTTGAATAAGACCCTGATCTGAGTATGGTGACATGTGTGTTTTATTACAGGCTATCTGTTTGTTTGGAGGAATATATGGGTCCAAAGATGGCAATAAAATACCAGGGAATGACATATGGAAATTAAGTCTAGGGGAGTAAAATTGCAGCAATAGGTTAGTCAGGAAGCACAGTTTTTAATTGCTGGATAAAATAGCAAAGCATACAGTAGTATCCTAGTTAAACATAGACCAGGGCAACAAAAGACGATTGTATACCTCTTTGCATCTGCTTGGAACTATATAAAAGAATATCCAAACACAAACCTAATCAATCTGTGATCCTTCATTTAGCAGTTAACTGCAAATACATGAGAGGTACGATGACTGTATAATACTTATACATAAGAAACACAGGACTTTAATTCCAAGCCCATTTCTTTGTGCTTTCTTAAAAAAAAGTTACTGCACCCTCTGGTAATTGTCTGGAATCTCTAATACAAGTCTGGACAGCATTTTATGTGTTAAATCAGGTTACAATATTTCTTTGCACAAGTTTGCTAAACAGCATCAATCCAACACTTCATTTTGCCCAAGAGACTGCAAGATATGGCCCTATTTATCTCTGATAACACAAATCCTCAGACACACGTTGAGAGCCCTTTGCTTCCTTTCTATGGTGAGCACTCACTCACACAACCTGTACCACAGGAGTCTGTGTGTCAGCCTAGAAATGCAGTTATTTACTAATGAAATTAGCAGTTTCTTAGTGTGATCCACAGTAAAAAAGGCTGTAAGCAAACACAGTTCTAGTACAATCAGTTAAAATTTAAATTTTTCCTTTAAGCCAGAATGGAAATAAAGAAAGGTAGATTAGCCGTGGACTTGCACCATGTCATGCAGAGAGATAGTGGTATCGTAACTGCTTATGGCAACTTTTTAAAATTTTTAACAGTAAAATAAAAATAAATCAGATAAAAATAAAAGTCTATTTTTTGTAAATTCACTGTTGTTTCATTTTCTTCATGTTAGTTTGATGTATTTCATGATTTTGTTTTTACCAGCTTCTCTTCCTTTACATAATTAACATGTTTAAGTATTTTGAAGTCCCAAAAGTTAAAACAATGAAGTGAATTTGTCTGCTTTCCTGCTGTTGTACTGAATAGCTGCATAGCAATGCTGTGTTACATGCATTCTGCCCTTTCTCTGTGGCCAGCCCTTTTGTCTGTCATACCTTTTGTCTCCGCACACTAAACACCATGGCTCCTTGTGACTCCTGCTTTTGTGCCTTACTTTACTGTGTGCAACTTCTAGCCTTGCATCAATAAGGAGGTATTTCGACCAGTGGATTCCTTTGATGGCGGGAAGCCTGTGTGGAAGTAAAGCTGTAATAAAAAACATCTCTGACTCACTTTTCCAGAATATGTCAGGACAGATAACAAGTATTGAAATACTGAAGCTGTAGGGATTAGTGCCAGCACTTCTTTGTCCTTTCCTACACTCTGCACCACCTCTGTAACTCCAGCTGGTTCTCTGGAGCAAAACCACCCTTTCTCTCAGGAAGGAATAAATTCAAGTCTGTGTACTGTTGGAAGGGACCAGATTATGTTTCTTCAGTGACTTCGACCAGTGGGCAAAATGATTCCTGAATACAGTTTAAAAAACATGTGGGACTAAAATCTCCTTTGTCTATATAGAAGATTTTCTCGTAATATTATTATCCCTTCTGACATTACAAATAGACTTTCCTTTCATGTGTCATCCTTTGAACATTTTCTTAGCAGCTTATTTCAAATACAGTTATTTTTGTTATGATAACCCCCATGTATTTTTTATGGGATAATGGCTTAGTTTTATGCATCTTGAGCTTCCTGAACTCAACTTTTCACTGTTTGGAAGAATGAAAGATATCTGCCTGACAGAACCTTCCTACCTGTGATTAGACGATTACCCAGAGTCCTGCATATATTCTCCTATAGCTTTCATTGCTGCAATTATTTACTTGGCAAGGTGTATAATTATACAAATATCCTACACTTGCAAACATTACATTATGCACTTGTAATATGAAGGACACCTAGGATGAAATACGCTGCAGAGGTGTGTCTTTTAATGCACTAGCAGTGTATTTCTCTTAGTTTGGGGTTTGGTTTGGTTTTGGGTTTTTTTTTTCTGTTGTATTTTATAGCAAAGATGAAATGGAAGATGCCACTTTACATAAGAAAGTCCCATGGCTGTAGCTGCAGCCATGTGACATTTATTCTTCATAGCTATGCCAGGGAAAACAATATTGGAAGAAGCCCTCTGCCAAACCTGGGCCACAACAAACAATTGGTTTTGCCAGTTTAATTGTTCTGCATGCACTTAGTGTTTATTCAAGCAATATACTGAGTTGCAGTCTCTTCAGTTCGGTTCACTGCCTACTAGTTACCTGCTGTATGTAATTTTGTATACTTCAGTTTATACCAAACCTCATTAATTTGCATTCTTTTAAAAATAGAACTGAAGGCATTTAATAGTTATATTTAACAATGAAAAACACAATTTATCAGTAAGTTGCAAAGTTGAAATATACTAAGGATTTTTTTCTACTAGCAAAGTATTACTAGTAGAAAGAGGGACCAGCAAGGCTTTTGACTTAACGGCATTATCTCCACTTCTGAAATTTGCACTCAGTTTCCAAACATTCCCATCTTTCTCATCTGCAGACAGAAATGAGCACTTGGTAAGGCCTGCAAAAATAGGCTTTGCTTGGCCTTCTCTCCAAATCCCAGCAATGTCTATTTTTACTATATATCTAGTGAAAGAGACATTTACTAATGGTTTCCAAACTTGTAGTATCTCTTCCATGCATATCTGGTGCAGTTTTTACATTTCAGAAGTATTTTCCTGGGGCGCTTTCTCATATTTTTGCAGTATTTCACCATTTGGAGTTCTTTTCAGTAGTTTAACTTTTAGTACCTCTGCTTGCTTGATGTCTTGTACTGCCCAGAGAATGCAAAACCTGTTTGATGTATGTATTTTCTTTCTCACAGTCCTACCTGTAAACTCTGACCACTTTTTCTTAGCTGTTTGACTCTATAACACTTTTCTTTGAACTGACATTCATTTTGTTACTTGTTTTTTTCTTTACTGTTTCACTGCTCCAAATGTACCAAATATTGAAGGGCCCCCTTTACATATAAAACTTTTCTTACCCTGCAAGTTGCATGCAAAAATATTAGATGGCAAAACGTGACATAAGTTAGAAAGACTGGAGACATCTCCCACACCTCCCTTTACACTTCCTGGGCAGGACAGGCAGTGTATCAGTTGTAAGCACTCCTCTCCCTGTTCCTAGGCTGTAGCATAATTAGGCATTGAGTACTTTTCATATCAGTTTCACAGCAGTACTTTGAAGCAATATTATATAAGAAGGATGCAAAGCATACAGAGGTTATCAACAGACTTTAACTCACATGATCTGTGTAATTAGGTACACTTGACATATGCTGATTTGCACTGAAGTATCTTGGTTTTATTCAAATTCCTACCTTCAAATCCTTGGTGGAGCAAAAGAAGAAAGTTCAATGAAATAATGGATGAGACTTATAAACCCTTTCCAATGACCACCTGGTAAATTCCTAATTTACTGTTACTGTTGAGCAAGTTAGTTGAGATCTTTTCATTCTCCCCACTTTCATCTAAAGCTACCACCTCGGAAGGAAAGCACTCTGTGGCTAGACGGTAAATGACTGACTCAGCCTCTGAGCTTTGGTCACAATTCAAACCAGAATTTGGTTTGTGTCCTGGTTGCAGCTGGGATAGTTAATTTTTGTCCTAGTAACTCCTATAGTGCTGTGTTTTCGATTT
>VZTL01013997.1:0-13758 GCA_013400535.1 Scopus umbretta
TATAAAAAAATGCAGGTACTTCTAGAAATCACAGGGAAGCAGTAGTAGTTTCTGTCATGGCTAAATTTTGTCACCAATCCATGCCATTTTGCAGAAGCAGGAAGTGGTGGACATAATGTTAAAGATTCTCTGGTTTTCAAGAACAGATATTTCTCCTCAAACCCTTTAAAAAATGTTCCATGAAGTTGTGCCCTCCCATGCAGTTACAGACTGTCCTTCCAGACACACAACAGTCTCCAGGACATTCTTCCCACAGTTAATTTTCTCCTCTAAATTCTTCACTGGGAGGATCTTGCACACATTCCTGAGGTTCCTGTGCTAGCAAATGATATCAGCTACAGAACTAGTAGATGCAGAGAGTGTTTGTAAACATGAAGCCTAGATCCTAAGACCCAAAATCTTGATTTAAGTGGGATATCTACATTTAGAAATAATACCTACTTCCAGTGGAGACTCAGCAGCTATGTGCACAAATGATATCTGACAGCATAACAGACTCATAGGTGAGAGAAAGAACTGCAATTTAGCCAATACCAATTCCTACTACTGTTTCCCAATTAGCCAAAAGAGGGGGCTAGTTCATTCCTTTTTTCGTGGTTTTCAAAAATGTGTTTCTATTTTCTGACCTTGGGTTATTGGACTATTCCTGATGGAAAATGAGATGGCAGCACCTTTATTACTAGCAGATTGACTCACAATGAGGATCTTTGCTTTCCATTTTGTTCACAACACTTCCATCTGCATGACTGTACTTCATATTAGAAGGCCTCCTCCTAGCTACAGTACCTTGCAACTTTGTTGGACCATTTCATGGCGTCAAATTAACTGCAGCAAAGAAAAAGCTGTTGGACAGTGTGTTTTCAGCTATCAGAACATGCACTAAGCAGTTCTTTGCCTATAGCCCAGTAGAGAAGCAGGAAAAGCAAAGTTGTTACGCAAGTTTCAGCATTAAGTATCTTTGACTTATTGCTGTGATTATACTAATTGCTCATCTTCCTAGTGGGAGGTTGCAGGAAGCTGTTTTGAAGTAATCAAGCTGAGATGCGGCCTTCTATTTATAAGAGGCCTGGAAATCTTACTCTCCCAAAAAGGATATCTAATTGAATCTCTAAAAAACAGCAGATACAATTTCTCTTTCCTCCCTTGGAATCTCACACAAGAGTTTATGATTCAGTTCTTCCTCACTGTGAATATCTATGAACTTTAAATGATGTTGCCCAAGAGTACTGCAGACAGCACTTGTTTTCCCAGGGTCTGAACGCACAGAAAAACCTCTGAAGATCTGTATTAACTTCAGGATCATCTCAATGAGCTATACAGTGCCATATGAACATACATATTACCCAACTCCTAGGCAGCTTAAATGCAAAAATAATAACGTTTCCTATTTACATGAAAAATTTTGGCCCAAAGCAGTTTAATGTTGTGGTATATGCATACAGCACCAGTGAAAAAGAATAAGTCTTGGCTGCTATAGAATCATAGCTGCACTGAAATTCTCCACCTGATGGGGAGGGGTAATTTCGGTCAAGAACACTTTGATCTCTGCTGATCACAGTAAAGACCACTGAACATTTTTTCTCCATGCAAGAACTTTTAAAATTAAAAAAGGCCAAAAGTCAATGTATTTACCTTAGACAAATGAGGGCAGAGCCCAGCACCAGCAGTATTTGAACCAGCGTTTCTAACTGATCTATTGAGAACCTTTGTGTGGTAAAGCCAGTGTAGCCTTCCTCAGAGCAACAAGATCGTTCTTCTGAGATGAGGTTAATCATAGATCACTGGCAGGACTTTGCTGTTGTAGATGTTGTTGTTCTGGCTTTTTCCTGGTTTATGACTACAGTTTCTTGGTAAAACTAGGCACATATTCTTAATAAGTTGTTCCAGGAAAGCCAGAATGACTTGATAGCAAAGGTTATATTTTGCCCAATACTTTCAACCAAAGAAAAAGAAAATGGAAAGTCTATGTGAACAGTTCTGACATTTCTGAAGCACTTCATTTACAGGCACATGCAATAAACACAAAGGAAATAAAGAGCTAAATCCACACTGGTACTGAAGGAAGCGTCAGAAGTGACTTTTTTTTCACAGTAGACTTGCTACTAGGGATTTTATGGAGGCTGAACAAAACTCAGGTTAAAATCCCTCCTCAGCACAAGGGGATTTGAAGGCATGTGTTTCATCTCCCAAGGAAACGTCTTACCCTGTGACTGTTCTGTAAGGTATCCTGGGGTAGAGGAGATGTAAGAAAGACAGGACATTCCTTCAGGCTATATTTGCCTTGAATATGAATATGAACATGGATTTATAGGAGTGGCTTTAAATATGAATTAAGCTGGCTTAAGTACTTGGTCCTTTAAATTCTATCTAAGAGCTTTCTTACCTGAACACTGGTATTTCTGGATGTAGTCCCAGCTCAACAAATGTTCCCAAAACTTGTACAACAATGTAAACAGAACTATGGAAGAAAGCACATCCCAGAGTAGCATGTATTCCAAGGCACTCTCCTGGCAGATGAGATATAATTTCAATACCTTTGGCAAAAGGATCTCAGGTAGGGTCTCCTGCACTGTGTGTGAATGCCCCACTGCTGAACTTTTCAGGGAGAGGGGTTGATGGCTGTGTAAGGTATATTTTTAGATAGCTTGCATCCACAGATACTGGATGCTGAGACACAAGAAAAGATGGGTTTAGAGAGAAGAACTTAGCATGGGAAACTGGAAGGATCAGGGAGTACCATTTGATTGTTTTATTAGATAGACTTATAGGATTCAGAGGCCAGGGAGAAAAGATCGCTCTTGAAATGGGATTTGAAGACAGTCAGGAGGTCACTGAAGCAAGCAGCAGGGTATCTGTTACAGAAGCTGAGCTTCACAGGAGAAAGACTAGGAGAAAAAGGTCCAAAATTAAAAGTCCTCATCTCCCTCTTAACATCATCACAAATCAATACAAACCAAGTAATTCACAGAAAGAGGCAATTTTGTATGTGTGCTTGCAAGTCCTGATGGATCTATTGGTTGGCATGCCTATTGTTTCTACCCTTGACATGACATGCAGAACACAGGTATCATGATGTATATAAGCCATGAAAAACTCCAGTGTGTTTCATTACCATGAGAAATGCAGGGGCTGGCTGCTTTTGACAGCCAGTGATGTTATTAGCTAGCCTTTTGCGTTGGTAGCTGAAGAAAATTCAGTCAACATATTTTAACCTTCTGAGCAATCCCAGCACATTGTGATCTTACCAAAGCAGCTGATAACAACTGAAGTACAAGCTCTGCGTCAGACAAACAGCAGCGGGGGGAAGGGAGCTCTGCTCTCCTTCCTCCCCCACACCAGCCCAGCGTATAGATCAAGCTCGTCATCCCTTTCAAGGCAAAAGGCATTGACAACATCTTTCTTCCTCAAATAACAGAGAAAGCAGGGAGCTTACCACTGCACTGAAATTTTATAGAGCAGCGAAAATACACGAGAGCATTCGACAGCTCTAAGAGAGCACAGGGAGGACAGTCCAAACCTACCTGATGCTGGGACTCCAGCATAGACCTTGCATTATAAACTGACTTGGGCTCTGGTCCAAGACAAATCGTGAACTCTACTGACTTAATTTCAGCTCCTCTCTGCAGCCTTTCATTAGGAGCTGTAAAGGTTCCTTCTGAGCTTTTTCAAAGTAAGGAAACCCAAGTGGTCTCCAATTTCAATTGTGCACTGTGATGAAAGTAGGCTGTCTGGGAGGAAAAGGGGGGTAAAGTGGTCAGCCCTTTGAGTTCAGTCTGGGTCTTACATATGTAGGAGTGCAGGAATTCCTCGGCTTCGCATTTGGAAATGGGCCCGGGTCAGAAAGTAAAAATAGAAAAGTGTGTATGTGATTCTAAGAAGCTCAGCTGCAAGGAAGGGGGGAAAAAGTTTCCTGTAGACCTTGTTTCAAGCTTTTCAGAAGTTTCAAGGGCAAGGATGAGGCAGCTTCAGGGCTCCATTTCATTTTGGAACTCATAATTCATTATTCTGTACAGTGGAAAACTATTCCCAGCAAAATTAAACTTTTTTTTTTTAATCTCATTTTATAGTTTGATTTAAAAAAAACATTTAGGCAAAATATCCATATATGGTCTCCATGGTTATTTTATAGCAGGACCACATTTTAACCATTATTCATTTAACATTAGAAAAGGAGAAAATATCTGGTAAATGGAGAGAATTAACAGTAGATAACACTGTTCCTTTAAGCTCCAGCTTTAGTAGAAAGCAGCTGTATCATCTTCCTCAGGGTATACACTTCTGCTTACTTGCTCAAATATCCCCAGAATGGGCAAAACACGTTTGCATGAGTATATGTATCAAAGACAACTGAGCTTAGAGTGGAATGCCCAAATTATGTGCACATGTAAAGCTCATGCAAATTTCCTGTATAGTCCAGAGCACAAGCTACATCCACCTTGAGAAGGTAAGTACAGAGGAAACCAAGGAGTAGCTAACATGGGATTAAACCATCAACCCTGTTGGGAGCTGGGTTGTGCAGGACTCAGCCAGCAATACCTAGCTGTACACATAGCTCTGTGTGTGTGTGTATGCAGCTATAGCTACACACAAAGGAGGCAGGTGCAGGTGGAGACATGAGGGCCAGGGCACCACTATTTTATTTTTTTTTTCCACAAAAATAGTCTGGCTGCCACTGCTACTGTTAAAGGAAGAAGCAGGGAGCGGGAGGAAGTGGCAGCATGTCTCAGAAGCAGCACTGCTGTTCCTTCCCTTCCCATTTCCCCACGAAGCTTGACTTTCTAAAGCTTTTCCTGCCACTCCTTTTCCCCTGCCTGTGTCCTTACTCCTCCCATGACAGACCGGACATGGCATGCCCCCTGCACACCACACTGGGTGGCATGACTGAATTTTGCCTACCAAAAGCATCCTTGAGGTAGCTCTGCAGTGTGTCCCCAGTGCCCCCCCAATGCCAGTCTCCATGGGCCAGGCTGGTTTGCCCTTATAGCTTCTGGGGACTCTCATTACTCCACAGCCCCCAGGCTGGAACTGTAGGTCCCACAGCACAGGACCAGTGTGGGGACAGAGTAGCTGCAGGTGAACTACATGCGGCTGCAGAGCCACAGCAGGTCCCTCTGCCAGTCTCCTTCCCATCAGTGGCAAGATGTACAGCATCCCTGGACAGCCAAGGAAAAGTTGGTCTTTCCCTAGGACTTACTAGACCAAATATAATGAGGTCATCTTCTTGGGCTTTTTCTTTCTATCTGTATTTTTACATCAACACCCAAAAGAGGAGGAGACATAACTGCTGGCCCCTGGAGGAAGGATACATGTGTGGGTAAACACACACGCTTTCAATTTTAAAAAATTAACAGCGCTGTCAATCTCACTGGTGTCCGTTTTGATCCAAGATTGCATTTTATTCCTACTTCACCACAATCGTTTTCTCATTTTTTTGGGGGGTGTAACAGTAATAAAATAATGTTATGTGAAACAAGAACACTCAAAACTTCAAATAGATCAAGCATGAAACAGCAGAAAAATAAGAGCAGCTTTCATCAGTTCTACTTGCAGAATCAGAGCAGACTATAGCTTAAATGAATAAATAAAATGACTAGTAATTTTATTGAATTATATTGTCCAGTTTCAATTGTGTCCCCCAATATAAACAACCCAGTGATTGATGTGTTATTGTGAATTTGTGGATTGTGTCTGTAATGAATGTGTTCTAGAATGACCCTCTGAGAGTAAATCAATACTGGAAAGAAGAAACCTCTGCTGATTTTGGTTTCTGACTCTTCTAAACCAGTTTTCAAATGGTCAGAATTTCTATTAACAACACAAATCACCCCAAAATATGAAGAATAGTGACATTTTTTCTCAGTACAAGTCCTCTCAGCATCCTCAAATGTTCTTACAAGGTGCTTCATGCCTTTCAGACTCCTGAGAAGGTAGGCAGATAGGGGAAGGCATCAGCTACACATTTACCAAAACAGTAGTTTCCAATCTGTGATCACCACAAACCCACAGGCTAAATGGCCTACAAAGAGAATCTATGAAGAACAAGGTAGTCGTGAATACTGTTGGTTTGGGAAAGAGTCCACAGATTAAAACTGGTGAAACTCTTCTTTTTACAGTAGAGCAGGATAAACTCTGTGAAATTCATCTTTCAGCATTCAGTAAGCAGAAGGCTGAAGCAATGTAGTCCTTTCTCCTCACTTTCAGAATGATCCATGTAGCCAAGTCCTTTGATTTGAGGGTATGGCTGGATGGTAAATCTCTTTGTCTGGCATTGTACCCTGGAAAATTTCTCCATTTCAAGTACTGCTGAGGGTTGTGCTGGTAAAGTAATGCAGCTGCTGAAGGCAT
Source organism: Scopus umbretta (assembly GCA_013400535.1). Classification (NCBI taxonomy): domain Eukaryota; kingdom Metazoa; phylum Chordata; class Aves; order Pelecaniformes; family Scopidae; genus Scopus; species Scopus umbretta. Next base: position 6,346 of record VZTL01013997.1, read on the forward strand.
CCCTGAAGGTTCCCATCACCACATGTGTCCCAGGGCAGCAGCATGTCAATAAAGTCATGTCCTTAGTAGTCACATTGCTTATCAAATCCAAACAGAAACCCAGAACTAGATCTCCTCAAATCTAGTGGAGAAATTGCTAGCTGTGTAGCCAAAGTTTTCTAATCACTCTGTCTTTATTTTATTAACTTAAGAGTCTCAAGCTGGCGTTAATTCATTCACTTCATTTATCTGTGCTGCAACCAAAAAGATGGGTTTTAAATCTGCACCAGAATTTAGTGCTGCTGAGTCACAGTTACTGAGCTCCACTTTGGTTTTTCTGCTTTCAGACTTCTTTTCCTGTTTGTTACAAAATTGGTATTTGCCCTGCTGTGAGATTAAATGGGGCAGGGCAGCCTAAGGTTTGCTGATGAGTAACTTCAGTGTTTTGGGGGTAGAGAAGAACAAATTACTTCAGCTGCAAAAAAATGAATATACATACTGTAAGGAGAAATTACTCAAATATGGGCAGGTGATAGTCAAAGTCACAAGTATTGCGAAAGAGCTGCTAAAGTGGAATAATATTTATGCACTGCAAACAGATTTGTGCTGCTGAGCAAATCTGACTCCTCTTGGGAGTAAACCTCAGCAATGCATTCCTTTGCAGGCAACACGGTGGGCAAACAAACACTTTAAGTGTCAAATAAAATGAAATATATATCAATACGGGCAGTGCTCAAATGGGAGAGTGAGAGGTGGATATTCTATTTTATCACTTCTTAGGCCTCTTGTTTGAGAAAGGGTGACTGAGAAGAATACTTACTACTGTTTGTTACTATTTGTTATAACCTCAGTGCCCTAAAAGATGGGAAGTAGGGATACCAAACATAAAAAAGTTGGTAGGAGGAGAGCTTACAGTCACACTCATGTCCTCCTCTGACTGCTAGTCACCAGCACCCACTTCCAAAACCTTATCACTTTACTTTTTCCGTACCAGAGCTGCATTAATGGCAGCCTAACTGTGACAGAAGGCATCGGTGTTCTGTGTACAATTATGTGACAGCTCTCAATAGCAATGCATTCAAATGTGGATCAAAAATGAGGAATGGTACAAAAAATGGTTCAGCCAATCCTGCCTTCCCTTCTAGGGGGAACATAGTGTTTGGACACACAGGAAGACACAGACATCACATAAAATACATTATAAAAAACTGCACACATCTGGCTGTTTGTTGCTTATTGAGCTCCAATGGTATGTTCAGCAACTTGCATGGGAATCTTCCAATGCGATTATTTAGGTCATCCCAAATTACAATGTCTCCTTTTTCCACCCCAATATTTACAGATTTAGATTCTTTATGCAAGCTCCAGCTCTTACAGACGGGGAAAATTTTACCAGAAGGATGTATGGGATTGTTCATCTTTAGTATCTGTAGCCAAGTGTCCACGACCTGCCCCACGGATATACAGGTTTCCCAGTTCTTTTGAGTTGGCAAGGCCAAATTGTTCTGCTTCAATATAGTTCAGAGACTACCCTGCCTCCACTGGTCTTATTCCCAAGATCACTGGGAGGTGAAGGGAAAGAACAAACAGGACAAATGCATTCCTGATGTAAGCAGATGAAACCTTATAACCTCATTTTTCCTCTGCCCCCATTTTAGGACCTGTCAGTTGAGTAGCAGCTGTTTACAGCAATTATGAATTTGGCCTAAGATATAGAAATAAAGCAGCGGATTATATTCCATGGAGAGTACATTAAAAATAAACAATGCATGCGTGTGTGTGGCAGAACTGAGTCTTGACTCCTTAATTATAGGAAACAGGAAATACTTTGGTTGCCCTCCTTCCCAAGATCAAAATTAGTTAATAATTACACCACTTCTTAAAGGTTCCTTCTCCCTTTGGCTTTACTGCCACTAGGGGGGGGGAGGGAAAGGCGGAGGAGGGGGAGGAAACCAGGGATCACCATAACAATATGTAGGTGGAAAAAAGAGACATTACATGTTCTGAGATAAGAGCAAGGAAAGCATCGCATGATAAAATCAGCCGGTCCTTCCCTTGTGCAGCACAGTAGGTCATTCAGGAGCATTCAGGAGAATTCTTTTGCTTCTGTTATTTTTTTTTTCACAGCCATATTTAGGAAGCTGCAGAACATTATCAAGAGGCATTCAGGAGCTGAGGTGGGGGGCAGTCTTAGCAAAGATTTCAACAATCTTTAAACTGTCTGGCAATTTTTCTGCTCAGAGATCCAGCTGGAGGTGGAGATGAGGGGACAAAAGTTTTTCTTAAACACAAATAACCTGGCAATCTTCTCTACTTTAAGGCATTGTCCCCTCTGTGTTTACATTTCTTTCTTTTTAAACTAATCACTTTTAAAATTAACAGCTCTTCAGGTAATCTGAGCCAGATTCCCAAAAATGTTGCATGAGACAGCTCAGTGGCAGCATTCAGTCTGTTGCAAGCAGTCTGCACAGGCTCAAACCCTATTAAAACTCCTTTATTAACATTTTTTTAGACCGGTATAATGACACGTTTTGTACAATAGCATAGGTAAAGAGTGAGAATCCTGGCCTGCAGCTTCATGGAGAAAGAAAATTCACATCTTGTCAATATTGGGAAAAAAAGGCTGCAAATGAAGATGTAAAATCAGGTTCATGTTTAAAACATCTAAACTAATTTTGCTTTAGGAAAGAAACAACACATTAAGAACAATGTGTGAATATTCACTGACAGCCCTGAGTGCAGAATATTGTTTCAATAGTGCAGTTTGCTCAGATACATAAAATAGTAGGATTCAGTTGGTTAATAATTTATCTGGTGACTTCTTAATCTTGAACCAAAAATATCCTTGGATGTTTCCAGAGAAGCTCATATCAGGCATCCACAGCAACTGTAAAATCTGCCCTTTTTCTGCTTTATACTGGCTGACAGTTCATCATAGTCTTGGCTCTGCAAAAGACATACATACGTGATTAATTTAATGCGCAGAAAGTAGTGCCATTAACATCATGTGCCTATGCCTTCCCAAACTCAAGGGCTTCGATTCACTTACATTCACCCAGTGCCCTCTCAACATAGACAGACCTCTTGGGAGGGGTTTTGAGCAAATCTTATTTCAAAGAATGAAGGAGAGGGGGAAAAAAAGGATGTTTCTCCGTAAAGGAAATATCTCTGTCAGAAGTACAAAGCCGAGGCTGTTTGCAGGGGCTTGCAGGATCCCTTCTCTTGTCTCACAGCAGCAGTGGCCACCACCAGCTCTCTGACTGTTAGCCCTGAACACTTAGCAGCATGACCAAGAGGGTTGGAATCATGACTGAATAAAAGTTCCCCAAACAATGTAAATGGATATACAGCTATTTTTGCCACGCTGTCAAAAGAAACCTCTGTGTTTGAACCTTTTGGCTTCCCTCAAAGAGTCCTGGCCTTGTTTTCCTGAAATCCCTCAGAGAAAGGCCCCAGGGCTGAGACAGTGAGCATTCAACTACTGCCCATCTTCCAGCAGATACCATTAACCGTTTGGCTGCTAATTCCCCTGCGCTGAAAAATGGGTGTCTGCTCTCAGACTACTCAGCATTTATCTGCTACCCCGATGTCCTTGAAAGTTCAAGGTTCAACAGCAGCTGAGCACTTAAGCAAGCACTTGCTGCAATTTGGTGGTCAAATGCTAAGAGCGATTACCTCCAAGGGCTCCTTGAGTGTTTTCAGCCCTGCTGCTGACTCACCGGCTATTCCCAAGCAGCTCCCCTAACTTGGCTGCATGGTGTGCATTAATACTGAATCTGTGAGTCTTACTAAACCAACTGGTATAGAAGGCTTTGTATCTTCTGAATAAGAGGAAGCAATGTGAGGAAAAACACTTAATATTATACCGGATTTTAAACTATAAACCAAATAAGCACGGTTATCAGATTCATCATGCTGAATGCACACATTCATCAGCAGGAAGCATTGATACTTCGTCTCTTCAGTTGGACAAGAGTGAAAATTTCTTATATCAGTCTTGCAAAGAATGTGCTCCCTTGCTGCAACAAAACATGTGCTTACAAATACAGTGGGCATAGGTACTTGGAAGTTAAATAGATTTGTAACACAATGCTGTAAAAAATAATATCACTCTTGGTATTAAGTGGTAATTTCAGAATGTTGACGAGAGGCTCTTAATGAGTTTACTGTTGGCTACCATGGAGAAGATGATAGGACTGGGATGCCAGATCATTAAATGCCTGGAATTATTATTCTTTTCAATATTGCAGTGGCCATAAAGGCCAACTCAGTCTCTGCTACAAAGGATCTTACAATTGAGTCTTGATTTTTCCCAGAGTTCATTTGTTGCTTTTGTTTTTCTAAGTTTAAGAACACCCAGATACATTTCTGCTCTCTCAGACTCCATAAAAAGCTTTCAAGACTATATGTGGTGAGAAGATAGTGTGGATATTAAAGACACAGAATAGCCACACACTGCATTGTATTATCTTCTGCTGCAAACCACCACAAAAGTACTTACCATGCTAGAAATCCAGCTCAGTGTTACTGAACGGTTATCAGATTCATCTAGCAGCATACTCCCAGAGAAAAAAATGGCTTATGGTAAAAGAAATAGATTGCCAGTGTACTCTGAAATATGCCTTCCTCGCCATTCCCACTCCCCTGGAAGAACCCCTAAGTATTAAACATGGGCACTAGACAAGCTGTACAAAGCAGAATGAAGCCTGAATTTCTGTTTAATGAGTCGTCACATGCTCTCTTGGTAATTCTTTTATTCAAGAACTTCCTTAAAATGCGATCTTTAATAACATGCTATTCGGATGCCTCAGATGAGTCTCAGGTTTCCACTGTAAATGTGCTTGTCATTACCACTGGAATAACAGGATTTGAGTGTTAGTGCCCTGCTTGTCCGCAAACAGGTAACACTTAGGATTCAACTCCTGGCAAGCTGTCTTACAGCCTGACCTGTTTTGAACCAGGATGGCTAATGCAAGCACAGTTTCACTCACACACAGACAACAGTGACTCCCTGGCAAACTGTCTCTGAAGTCTAGCACTGGTCTGAATTTTTTCCAGCCAATTTTTTGGTTTCTGTAAACCTGTTTTCACTGCTCTGGAGGTAAAAAAAAGAAGGGGTTTTGACAGAAATTACACTCACTGCAAGTGGTCTAGAGGTTTGGGACATGGAACAGGGGCTGCATGTCAGATGCTGTGATCCTGAGGTCCAAAAACCAGTGTTCACATCACATCCTAAGAAATTGGATCTTTAGACTATAGTGTCCTTAACATTATTGTTGCAGCTCTTCACAGTGTTTTGGACTGAAATAAAATTCCTTGGCTCTTAAATATTTTATTTTAACATATCAGGAACATGAGAAATTTACAGCAGCTTAGGTGCGCAGGCCACAAAAGGGTAAAGGAAAAACAACAGAACAGGAGGATGTTCAATTGCTTTGGAATACAGTGGATGCTCTCAGAAAGAACAAACTAGCTTGATTCCACTCGGTATGCAACATATTGATTATTTTGTGATTTTTTAAAACAAGTAATGCAACATTCTTCTATGTCATTTGGTTATTTTTTCTGCATTGTTGCCTAGTGCAAATCTCATAAATCATGAAATCGAAACAATGTAGCATAAAAATCTCCAGGCAGATACATGATCACATACAGAGCTTTAATCCGTTTGCATTTCCTGTGGTCACATCAGGTGTTGGCTAAGACTTCAATTTTTGCTTTTTCCAACAATGACAACACTGCTAGCTCCTGCATGAAATATAGGTCATTTGGAGAGACAGATAATAGGTATAGAGATACACACTTACCTACATATATATTCAGGGAGGAAAAGAAAGAAAGGGGATCATAATATATATATTCCTGTCTAGAAAATAAATGATGTTTGCATTTGTATGTAGGGCTTTTGATTCCCATGAGGCAGTTATTAGAAGTTTTCTTTTCATATTTAGTCATGTTTGGAATTGTTTTCAGGATGTTTAGACTCTTTTCTTCAAGTTGTCACCAGCTCATTACTACAGAATTACATTTTACAAACAAGAGCTGGCTAGAGCCAACTTGGCTTGGCTACTGCTGCCTGAGGGAATTTGAAAAAAATGATAATTTTCCTGCCTTTGGAAATAGGCAGGCATGGACCCAACTGCAGGCAATCTCACCTCTTTACTGCCTTTCTGAGCTGAAGCAAGCAGCTTTTGTTTTCTTGGAGGAGCTCTCCTCTTATTTGAAAAGAGACTATGCATACGGAATATTTTTGCCCCCAAAACACAGTACATCTGAGCAGACATGAATTTTCATCTTAATGACCCTCAAAATGCAGTGTTGCACAGTAAGGTCCCCACTGCATCCCGCTAGAAAGAATTACTGATGGTGCGTGGCAGAAGTTTCTTCCAATGCAATGGTGAATCACGCCATTGCAACCAGTGCTCAGAGTGGGACTCCACAGAAGGTTCAAAGCAGCCAAACTCCTTGTCTTTTCCAAAAGAAGCAAAGTTGTCAATGGCACTGACTGCACCCAGAGCCTTTTCCCTTAAATGTCCCTGGGACTTAAATGTTGTTACATTTATGATTGGCCCATCTGCACCTTGCTTGACAAAAATTTACCCACCGCTACCCCTTACACACATACACACCCTCCTCTGCACTGTGATAATGTCATAATTAGAATTTATCTTTTGGTCTAACAAAAATTGTCTTGCTGCTGCCTTCGATCTTTCTGAAAGTGTTCCCTCTCAGCTTCAGCTTCGTAAACCACCTTCAAAACTGCAGCCTCCAATTCCCTGTAATTCTCCTTTTTGCAGAGGATCTGCAAAGATCTCCTCAGAGAAGGAAGTGCTAGCTTTATAGAAAATAAAAGAAAGAGTCAAACTTTAAGGGATGGTCTGCCCAGATGATTGCTCAAAGTTCAAAATTATGTGCTTTTTCTTATAGTTAGATAGTAACTGCTGGTTAGTGATAAATTAAGTCAGCACCCCTTAAGTTGACTTGGCATGAGAACAGGATATTAATCACCAAATAGCCATCATTTACCTTCAGTTCAAGCATAAATTTCAATTGTGAATAGATCAAGCTGAATGCAAGCTTATTCCAAACTCAGTCTATAGGACAGATTCTCAGGTGGTGAGAGCTTCCAAAGTTTAATTAAACTCAGAGCTACATCAATTAACACTAGCTGAGATCTGGTCTAAAGGATGATCTGTGGCATAAATTGAACACAATTTACCTTAGTATCAGTAAGAATATTCACATTTTCTCTCCTGGTGGAATAACAAAGCTGTCCTGAGTCCACAGGGCCATATGCTTCTCCCAAGTGGGACTGTACAAGCAGCTTCACTGCAGTCTGCAGAATAATTCCCTCATGATCATGCTCTAAGTGTTAGTGGCTACCCCTACTTGTGGGGAACATCAAGTTAATTCCAAATTAGTGGTTCTCATCGC
>VZTL01014001.1:0-22711 GCA_013400535.1 Scopus umbretta
AACCTCTACTAAATAATATTGCAAGATTACACTCCAAAGAACTTTGAAAATGAGGAAAAATCATTTAGGAATATAACATGACTTGTCCAAGAAAGCATTACAGAACCTACTTCCTTCCTCTTGCAGAAGTGGAAAAAAAAATTAAATCAGATATTCATTTAATTAAGCACTGTAGGAAATCTTGAAGGAGGAAGGCTGAAAATACTTCCACTACTTTCTGGAAATATGCCTAAAAATGGATTCAAATGTTAATGGACTTGCACTTACTATGGAAATAAATTACATAGTGGAGACACTGAATTATGACCGAGATGTTCAGCACTGAAGTGGTGCTCAATATGGTCAGTCGTTACGACTCAGCTGTGAAGATTACATGTGCCATAGTCACACAACTGTGGATCTGACTAGCAACAGAACATTAAGAGGAGAACTGAACTACTGGGGTAAGAGACCAAACGAAATCCTACATTTCCTTTAAAAAATTATAAACCATCTACTACAACAGTTTTTGATGGAGCTAGATGATGAACAACTCCAAAGCCTGGATGTACCACCTCTATCACTACAGTACACCAGATGCTTTAAGACAGCCCAAGCCATCCCTGCCTCCAAAGGAAGCAGACCTACCCTCCCCCTTCTGTATTATTATCTTGAACATAGTGGTACAAGTACTTGCACACCCCATCAAGAAGCAGATTCTGGAAGTGATCTAGATTAAAACTAACCCGGGGGGGGGCAGGAGGAATCAAGAAAAAAAGGTTCATTTTAATCCAGATCATATTCTTGCACTGTAAAAATATTGGTGCTTGCCCTTGTGTTACAGAGTGGGAAAGAACTGCTTCTTCCACAACCATGCCAGAATAAAATATTCATGAACTGCAGCACTACATAGCAAACAAGCAGAGGCCACAGGCACTTCAGTGCTGAGATCATAGATAACAAGCAATTATTTTCTTTCCACTTAGTCTCACTGAATCACTTATGCTAAGTGGTGTTGAAAGGTAGCAACTGTCCTTGGCAAAGACGAGCCTTAATTTCACTACTATTATTTCTGTATGAACCATTTTAAGAAAAAATACTGTTATTTCATTTCTATACTTACTATACTTATAACATCAATTCTGCTACTACCACCACAAAAAAACCTTAAGGCTTTTCATATCTATGAAGACTTAACCAATAAAAAAAAAAAAAAGAAAAAAAAAGTGAAGTCTCACTTATAAAACATTATACAAACCATCAAAACTAAAAAGAGCTCACAGAGTTATTTGGGGCGGGGTGTGTCAGAGGGATCTACAAGCCTTTTTACCTGGCTCTCCCTTGCCTGTTCGGCTAGGAATGGTATGGGCATGCAGCAAGCTAACAACTCTGTTCAGAGCAGTAGGCAGCTCTTCTTGACACCACGATTCATCTAATTCACATTCTGGTTTCATCAGGCGCAAGGTCACATGGCTCACTAAAGTACCTGGTATGAAAGAATAAAGAATCCATGAGAACTCTAAAACCAATGATTTATTGAAAGAAAAATCCCCAGGAACACAGACCCAAGAATTATAACAAAGGTCTGGGCAACAGCCCAGGCTGCAAAAGAGGCGCAAAAAAGGAAGCACAGCCCTGAGGCTTATAGGGAACAGCTTGCTTCACACACATATGTGTGAATTACACACACATCCTCCAAACTCCTCGCAGGGGAGACAATCCCATTGCAACCAAGTGCTACTAAGAGGTGGTCACAATGACTAGACAACTCCTTGTCTTTGGACCCAGTTCTATGCAGCAGTAGGATCTCTGGGACATCACAGTCATCTCCCTAAGCACTGTTCCAGGCTGGTTTTTCCTCTTGGCTGTCTGTGGTACATGGTCATGATCCGCAGCTTGGAAAAGCAAGTATTTTCACCACCCTGCCATAACAAGAATGCATCTTGGCCTTGAACAGCAACTGCAAATACTGACCAAAGGTTTTCAGTCGAGCAGGCATGACACAGGAAGCTAAGGAAAGAAAAGGTTCCTTAATCCTTGGAGCAGCCAAAGGCGATCGAAAAAGTGGCAAGAAGGAACTGATGAGACCAGGGATGTACTGAGTTAGACCAGGAGGCTTTCTCTTTATAACAGTGTCCAGGAGTCCTAGGGCTGTTTCCAGCTCATTATCAAGCTGTAAAAGAAACAATTCAAAAGGTTACCATAAAAAACTCCATTGGGAAAAAATCAAGTTGTTAAATCTAATTTCTAATGAAAGAAACAAAGAGGTTATTGCCAAATATTCTCTATGGTAATCCATTTGCCTTTTATCAAAATGACTTGAGTCATGGTAGCTGCAGAGCTGACAAAAAAGATCATCAAACTTACCTCTTTCAGCCGTTTTCTTATCTGAGACTCCCTTTCCAGCTGCGCATGCATCAGCTCCTTCTGCTTGCTAGTCAGTTGCACCTCATCCTTTATTCCTTTCTTCTTCTTTATTTCCTGCAGTAGAGAGCCATGGACATTGCTAACCAGGAGCTATCAACACCATCCCCTCAAAGAGAAGTTGGACACATTGGGCTTTTTTGCAATTTACTTTTAAAACAGTATCAAAATATTCTTCCAAACATATCACTCCTAAATGAAGGCACAAAATGGAAATCAGCAGGTTAAAAACACTTTAGCATCCCATTAGCAGCATAACATCAGTTTTTCCCACATTTAAATTGGTCACAAATGATTTGTTATCGTTAGAAAGAGCTGTCCGGCTATTTCTGTGGTGGATGGGCATGTCATCCTCCCCAGAGCAAACAGAAGTCAACCATCAATAAAAGAATGCTCCAGTCAACATGGCACATTCCCTTCCTTTCACCAAATTCTTCCCCCCACCCCCCCCCACTGCTCTGGTTGGACTGAACAGAACTGCCAGCTGTCTACAAGATGGAAGCACCTATTTAACAACCCTTACTAAAAAAGTTACATGAGATACATTGAACAAGAGATGAAGAGAAAAAACAGATATTAGCAGCTAGCAAGCACACTCACAAACAAGCAGGATATCACATAAGTTGATACAAATACAGCTATAAGAGAAGATAACATTTAGGTATTCAAAGAAGTTCAGAGAATCTTTCCCAACAGTGTACAAACATATGCCAGAATCCATACAACAAAACATACGAGAGAGCCTCGTGTCAGAACCTTCACTGCTGGCTTTGCTGTTCCCATCAACTCACCTCCTTCAGCTCCAGCTCAATAATTTGTTCCTTGAAGGAATAAGCTTTGTTCTCCCTCTTCATGTTAGCCTTTTTCATACTATCCTGTTGAGCACTGAGAAGGAAAAGCAGAGAAAAGAATCAGCACTGCTCTGGACTAAGATCCAGGCACACAAATCCAGGAACTCCTGGCGAGAAAGAGCATCTGACAAACCCACTCACCCACTGGTTAGATGCCAGCAGCAGTCAATCCCCAGGTGTGCAGAGAAAAAAATTATAAAATCTTACCTCTGTATTATAGATTTGTCATACAGTTCTCCCTCTGGTGTCTTCATGATGGCAAATTCCTCTCGAGTAACCTGGCACAGAGCTGGATTCTCCATTGACGCTGAGATAGTGCTGATGAGCTGTGGGAGCACTCTACCAGGTGAAAGCAGAGAAAGAGATCCCACTGCATTCATAGATGACTATCAGGAAAACAAAGGAAAAAGCATTATTATCAGTATTCCTTGAAATTGCCTCAAAAAAGTATGCCTTGTTGAGGCAGCCCACGTTATGTTCTAATTCCTAATTCCTTGTTCAGTGGGTACTTGAATCTTATCTAGAATTCTACTCAGTTGCTGGTATACATTCTTCCCCCCTTAAATCCCAGCTCCTTTCCACCAGAGACTTTCTCTTTGAACCTGCCTTTTCTCCACCTTTTAGGCAGATCTCCTTCCTTATAGACCAGTGAATACTTAACTCCTCCAGAAAACTCCCTTGTTCTAAAGTATCTTCCAAAATGAACACAAGGAAAGCAGAAGATTTATCACCTGGTTCTCCGGAGTGTAGGCAGTGATCCTGGGTAATATGTCATTCAGGTGTTTGGTAATGAAGTCTTTAGGATCTACCTTCATCCTGATAAGGAGGGCTGGCCAAAGACCCGGCTGCACAGCCACTAGCAAGAAGAATAAATGAGCACAGTAAGTATGAAGCAGACTGCTAATACAATAAAATAAAAAGGTAAGATAAAAAGCCATTGGCCATGAGAGCGGTCTCATCCCATTGCTTACCTACAGATGGATGATGGCTCACCAACAGCATCTCCATTGCCAGCTTTTCTGGCTCAAAGGAATCCACATCAAGCCCTGCCACACTTGAGATGACACAAAGTGCCTCATGAAGGACACGGGGAGGAATGTATGTCTTTCCTAGCTCAGACAGCTCTCCCGATTCCATCACCAGGACCTCATGAGGCAGAACCTGAGTGGACAACTTGTCATTAATACACCACACCAAGCCTTCCTGAGCTCTGAGCATACTTCCCCACAGTAACACCATACTGAGTATCAACAGTCAGTAATAACCACCTCAATTTTTCAAAAGAAAGAAGGAATAAAGGGTAACAGTGGAACTGAAGCACAGAAATTATAGTGACAGAAAGACTAAGAATGGAGGACTATACTAGATTTGGCATTCCGGGGGAAAATAAAACTAAAATGATCATTTTTGGCAAAGAGGACTTTGGAAAAGGTTGAACCAGCTGGCTGGGAACAGTTTGCCCAACTTCTGCAGCCTAATTTTACCCAACATCTTTTCAAAAATACTTTATTCAGGCTGATTATGTGACATGGGAAGACTATTTACAAAGTCCCAGCCTTGGTACCTACCTAATACAACGTAATCTATTATACAACTTGAGACGGCACTGGCTTAGCAGCATGCCCAATAACACAGCATTCATTGTTTCCTTTTTAAAATTTTCTTTTTATTTTTTATAACAGTTGCAACTAAAGTATTTATATTACATTTGTTTTAAATAGGCAGCCTGAACTATACGCCAGGGCCAAAGAACTCGGATACCAAGAAAGGAATGAAGCACTTGGTCTTCCAGCCAGGATTAAATTTGGATTAAAATAATAGAAGGACATAGAAAACTGTGGCTTCCTCCCCAGATAATTTTGAATAATATGCCTTCTGTGTAGACAGGGAAGACTAGGCACACCACAGACACTGATACAGTAATATGCAGTAATCTAGTAACAAGTGACATTCTAGGAGATCATCTCGAACTGAATCATCTTCCTATCACACTGTATGTCACTACTAACAGCAAATCTACAGTAGGGAGGTGATTGGCAGCAAACATCTGGCTAAGTAGAGAATAGGCTTCTTGATTACTCACCTTATGAGAACTGAGAACCACTTTCAGCTCCTCCAAGAGCCCATAGGCCAGTCTGTACCCTCCCAGGGAGGACAAGAGCTTCTTAACTGTTTGATGGGCCTGTCTTCGAACATGCCAGGTCCGACTCAGCAATACTGCAACAAGGGCACGGTGATACTGCCTGAAAACAGAGAAGTAAACAGGTTTAGCAAGGGAGACAGCTCTACTAACCAACTGGACACAAAAGCACAAAGCGTTCAACATTTTGTGCAAAGTCCCAAGCCCACCCTCTCCACTGCCCGCATTAACATTCAGGGATGAGACACAGATCGGTGGCGGCAAGAGCAGTCTACGTACTGAACTTTACTTTCAGGCAGTCGTTGCGCATGATCCAAGAGAAGACGCTCTGTCAGTTGCAGTACTGTACACATTGCTGTGGGAAAAGACAAATATTTAAAATAGCAGGAGACTTCATAAGGAAATGGAAATTTACCTGAAAACAAACAAACAGCAAGCAGGACACATTAAAATAGCTACCCAAACTGAGCCTCTATATAATCTTCTCAGTGAAGGTAGAGACAAATCCAACTTATATCTGCCAAGACTGGAAACAGAACCATGATTTCACAGAAATGTTGTTAGCTGGATCCCAGTAGAATTTTCCTGACCACGATGTGTGACCTATTTTTGTCTAAGTCAACAGCGCAAACCAAACAATAAAAACAATGCTCACGGCATCAATACTGTTAATTCCAGACCACTGATGAAATCTCTTCAGAGACAATAAAACATATACTGAATTAATACACAAGTGCATAATGCTGTTTGAATAGTAACCTTGGTATTTTACCTCATACCATCTTCTGAGCTTCAATTGTCACTAGGCCCTTTGGTTTGTATATCAACAGTCAACCATATCACAAAAGCAGGTGCAGAAAGCCCTGAAACACGGGGTGGGTTATAACCTGTATTAAGTATGGTAAAGGGGACTTTCAACATTCAAGGCATCAGATAATTTGGGGGTGTTAAGCATGTTAGCTGGATGTTTTTGCTTAAATAACCAACAACAAATCATGACAATATTTACTCTCGAAATATCAGCGTTAGTTTTTGGAGCTAACATCTTAAGGGAGTAATATAACATTTTCCAAATCACATTGTTTCAGGATATTTGCAGACTTGGAAGGGACAATGAATGGATATACACACTGCCTTCAGGAAACAGGGATCACAGCAAGCAAAGAGAAATGCTGTTACTTCCCACTTAGAAAACTTTACCTCTCCAACGCTTTGTACAAAAGATAAACTAATTCATTTCAGATAGATGATTCATGAACTCTTTTTCAAAACTTTCAGCTTAAAATGTAGCCAGCAGTGTTTTCTGTTGGGCACATACCATTAATTTTTTGATTAATCTTTAAACACAAGAGAACAAAACAGAGCACAGAGACAGTAATCTATAACCCAATTGATTTCCTATATGCTATTACTCTTCCGCCACATATCACTTACATGTTTTCTTCTCCAGCCTTATTTGCATTTTCCCATCATCTTCTTAATTTTAGACTTCTCCACATCCCTTAGTCTGACTGCAACTATTTACTTACAAACTGGGACACCACACAAACACATTTTGTACTGGAAAGACTTTTACAGAATATGCACATTTGGAATTATAAATGTTTGATAACTCAGGTTCATTAAGAAATAAATTAATTCATCGTCAAGCTTAGGCTACAACTAGTCTAGATGTACTTCTGAAAGAGCACGCTGTTCATTTTAATCTGAAACTGGATCCTCCAAGGATCATAGAAAGGGGCTAACAGCAACAGCAGCTCTTATAAGTACTAAGTAATAGAGTTAAGCAGCAAATGGATACACAACAACTGACAATTTACCTTCTTCTGGAGCAGACTGCAAGAACTTCTCAGATGTAAAAATTTGTTTTTTCTCATCCAGAATCAGCTGCCAGAAACCACTCAGCTTAGACTCTGACAGGAAAAGAATAGTTGTCTATCAAGGATGTTTCAAAATAAGTCAGAAATCACCAGCATACATAAAATACAGTAGAATTCTGTCTCCCGAAATCACTCAAATTATTTCTAGCTTTACTTGTCTTCACCTATAAAGCCTCTCATCTCTCTCATTCAGAACTATAAATACGCCCCAAAAACACCTGCTGAAAAAAATGTGTTTCTCTGACTTACACTTGTGAAATGTGAAGTCTGTTTCACCTTAATCTTTCATAGGGCAAGCCTTCCCAAAAATGAAGGAAAGGAGGCAAGTGGTGTGTTGCTTTTGATGGACAGAACGCACCTGGATTTTATATCCTGGCAGATATATGAATTCAGACAGTTCTCGTAACATCCTCTAACAGAAGACAGAATTGCAGTCTTTGTGCTTTCCAAAGATGGTTTGTAAAAATACTACTCAAATAACAAGCAGCTAATACTTCTAATGTATCAGTCAAGTCCTAACACGTAAGGTCTGGGTGAACATCTTCTGCCAGAATAAACAGGAGTACTGCCCTAAATGAATGGAAACTGGAATTTGCAAAGCCGTGGAAGAGCAACAATTCTTCATTGACATAACCAAGAGAGATGGGAATAAATCCTTCCCTGGTTTACAAAAGGGCAATGATTCTCTATGCAGAAACAATACACAGATTAAGGAACAGTATCTCATGCAGATTGTCAAGAAAAAGTGTTAAGCCTCATAACCTGTTTATATTGGATTCTACTAGATGTTTTGTGACCTTACCAGTTTGTCCCTCAATTACAGACATCCTGCAGATCAACAAAGCTGCAGCAACTCCTTCAGTTACCATGGGAACCTGAGTACTTTGAGATGCTGCTTTTTCCACTGTCTGGATCAGCATTGGCAGCAAGTCCATTCCCTGTAATAATGTGTCACCTGAGGAGACAGGAAGAGACAAGTTGCAAAACAACATGGTCCTTCACACTGTACACCACAAGGGTATCAATGGTTCTTCTGTTGTCATGATACAAGGAAAGGAACCAGACACGTAATTCGGAAGACTCTAAATCTGCAAGAGTATTTGCTGATCACTAATACCATTAAACTTCATGAAAAGCTGGATGATAACCACTTTAGTCCTTTCCTCACAGACAAAATAGTTCCAATCCCAAATACAACTTTCTGTTCATGGGATGCAAAAGAAAATGCTAGTTCAGATACATTAAAGGAATTGGTTCAAATCACAGGAAGTCTGACTTCAAAGATTATGTTTCCCCAAGAGAGGAAAAGTAAATTCCTGGCAAGCTACAACCATCTGTTCCCCTTTAAACATTCACAAGTCAAGGAATCCCACTGGTCTGCAACCCTCACTTCCACAGAAATTGCACTAGGTGTTCCTGGTATTTCCAGAAGCAATACCTCACACACAATAGACCTTGTGATTTTCTACATTAAGTATTCACAGGTAGTGTTTTAACCGTAAACTCATAGGAGTTTGAATCTCTCTTTTATGCCCCAGTTGGATGCATCACTGGGTGGGTCAAAGCAATGGTAGTCAGTGTTCCAGTGGTGAGTAAATTATTTTGGAATATGAATTATCTTCAGCCCTGATCCCTTGAACAGCTGCACACATCACACACAAGTAATCCCCCCTGCCCACGGCAAGCACGAGCAACTTGAAGTTTGATATATTGATGCCTCTGAAAGGACCACCGTTCTGTGATATCTGAGTAGTTTTTAGAGTGTTTTTTTTCAGCCTTATGATAGCACAGAAATTCCTAGTAGCTACAATAGAAAAATGTAGAATTACAATTTCACTCGTATTCATATTGAGGAAATTATGGCAAATCCATTGTATCATACAATGATTTTTGATTCACACAGCATCAACAAGAAAGAGACATCTCACACGCAAGCATCAGACTGATCGCCTACTGACCCATGGATGAAATATGGAAGTCAAAGGGAATAGGACTAACAGAAGCAAATCTCAAAAGGATCACCAACAGTTTAGAATTTCTGAAGACCTTCATTTCAAACATTTCAATGTTTTTGTATTTTTTTAAAGCTTCTGAGAGCCAAAGCCAAGGACCAGGATGCCAGTGTGCTGGGTGCTATATAAAACAAAAGCATGGTCCCTGAGATAGAAACCTTAAAATCTAAGTATAAGACAAAAATAAAGCAATCAAAAATTCCTTTAATTTTTGTCCTGGTTTCAGCTGGGATAGAGTTCATTTTCTTCCTAGTAGCTGCTATAGTGCTGTGTTTTGGACTTAGTATGAGAACAATGCTGATAACACACTGATGTTTTTAGTTGTTGCTAAATAGTGTTTACACCAGTCAAGGGCTTCTCAGCTTCCCATGCTCTGCCAGGAGTACAAGAAGCTGGGAGGGGGCACAGCCAGGACAGCTGACCCAAACTGGCCGAAGGGCTATTCCATACCATACGGCATCACGCTCAGTATAGAAACTGGGGGAGCTGGCTGAGGGCAGTGATCGCTGCTCGGGGCCTGGCTGGGCATCGGTCAGCGGGTGGTGAGCAACTGCATTGTGCATCACTTGTTTTGTATATTCTTTTATCATTATTATTTTTATTATTTTCTTTTTCTCTGCTGTCCTATTAAATTGTCTTTATCTCAACCTATGGGTTTTACTTTTTTTTTTCCTTGATTCTCTCCCCCATCCCACTCGGGGAGCGGGGGAGGGTGAGCGAGCAGCTGTGTGGTCCTTAGTTGCCAACTGAGGTTAAACCATGACGGGGTATACGAAAAGACAGCACAACAGACATTGAACAGATATTGCCTTATGAACTCTTTCTTAATCCATACAGCTATCATATCAGGAAGTACAAAAGTTGATTACTCTTCTCTTAAGCCACACAGTCAAGAGATTTATTAATAGCTGCACAGCTTTACCTTTGAAAGAAGCTAGCATGCACTGCAGGTAGGCATGTCTCACAGCTGAAGTAGAGGTTTTAAGGCTGAAGGCTTTCTTTAACCATTCTACCAGCTTCTTGGGAACTTCCGTGGTAAACCGAACACACCAAAGAGCCAGGACAGAGACTGCATGAACCAACGTGCCTTCATGGACTAGGAAGTAACACAGAGCTCGCATCAGTACAGAAACTGCGTAAAACACAGGAACACAGAACAGAAGGCAGGTAACAACATCCAGAGGAGGCAGTAAAAGAATGCACGTGCTTCTAACAGACACAGTACTGTCTCCATGGGGCTGCTCATCAAAACAGGGTAAGGGATTTTATAGCACAACAGGCAAGAATCTGGATTTATCCTGCATAACAGGCCATATGAAAATCCTGCTCAAGATGAAAGCAGCTTAGCAAACCCAGAACAAAGGCAAGAGGTCTCACCTTCTTGTTGCAGGAAAGGGATGAAAAGCTCAGCCACAGTTCCAGTCAGAGCTTGGCTAGAGGATCCAGAAACCACGTGATGACTAAGGCTGCCAATCCCTGAAAGGACAGAATTCTCTCATTAGTTCCCAAACTACCAGCACTTGCTGCACAATCTAAAAACAATCAAGCATGACCCTTCACATTTCAATCCTTGCACAGACATCTCTGTCTCTCGTCACTACATCTGGATATCACATCCACCATGTACCAACACTGCAGGACCTCTGTCTTCATTTTTACTCAGGATACAGTCATCATCTTCCTTGCATAAAATATTTTAGCCTACCAGCCAATTATTTCCTTTGAAGAGAAAGTCAAGAACTGGCATGTGGTATCCAGCACCCTCTATGACATTAATCACAGCCAATTCGGAATGACAGGCAGGGAATCCTAAAGGTTTAAAGTACAGATCCCTTTCAGTCATCCTTCTGCTGAATTTCCTCTACCAGAGAAGCAGCTTTCTTCCAGGATCCTCACCTGAAAGGACACTCATCTTCTGAGCAACAACTGTCAGCTTCCCTTCTGAGCCTGCCAACAAGAAACAAATGGGTGATGGCTGACTTACAGACAACAGCTATGTGCTACGTCAACAATCTTCTCTAAAAATACAAAAGCTCGCCCCATTACCCTTGGGTCCTGGTTGAGCCACCCCTACCATACAGGCAGCTAAAGACAAGAGAAAATACAATATACAAAACTCCTTGAAGCTGGCAAACCTTTATTCATCCCCACTGCTTATCCTACAATTTACTCACCCCCTAAGATGGCAAAAAGGTGTCTGCCCAGTGACTCCACAGCCGAAGGATCACTACACTGTCGAGCCAAGTTCCTTAATGCCACAACTGCTTCATCCATCAGCTGCACACTGTTGGATTTCAGATGACCTAGCAAATAATGTACAAGCTAAGAGCTCCTTATGACAAACTGCATAAAATCAGCAAGACAAGCACATATCTTTACATGTGCTTGACTCAGCTTCTGGAACCATCACGTGAACTATTCCCGTTCCAAGTTACAGCATCATCCTCCCTCCCACATAAAACAACCTCTTCACCAGTAATCAAGCTGTTAGAGGTACAGCCAGAAAGTTGAAGAAAGTTTTATTCTGAATTCATCATTTCCTCCAGAAGTTAAGAGTACTTACTGGCCAGTCCTTTCACAATGTCTAGAGCATACTGGCTGAGATCCAGGTTCACAGATACGAGCAAGCAAGAGATTGCTGAAGACAGAAGACACGGTGGCATATTACATTTTAAGTAGCTGGTTTTAGCATTTTAATACACCCTTCCCCACAGTTCACATCAAGAGCAGACAGGGTCAGTAAAGAGTAGGAAGAAAAAATACTGAAATTGATGCCCAGTGAACAGATTAATTTCAGGATTATTCTTAGCACTCAGCTGTGAAATTCTGTCCTCAGTGCAAACAGTAGCTATCACATACCCAGACACTTGGGATCACACCACAAATGTTGCTTCTCCACATCCAATCCTCAGACGCCAGACAATCCTGCCGCCTGCACTCACAGAACCAAAAGCATAGTCCAGAGATACACACTCCCACCACAGCTCCAGACTTCTAAGGAACAACTGTTCATGCTCTTTGACAGAGCAATGCAGAGAGATGACAGACTCACTTTCAATTACGTTCTCAGGACTCCGTAGCAGGGATTTCTGCAGAGTTGGCAACACTAAGTCCTTGAATTCAGCATGAGACATGTACCGAAGAAGTGGGGAACAGCTGTCCTGCAAAGGGAACAAAGCCCTCAGCACAGCAGTGGATGCTGCACACAGGACAAAAGCACAAACCGCTCTGTAACAGTATGTCTCACCAGCACGTGCTTCTGAGGCTTTGTCTTGCTCATAAGGATGGTCTTCAAGTAGAAATCCAGAAGAGCACTCTGAACAAGCAGAAAGACCAAATTGCAGCCACATCACAACCTATATGCAGCTTCCCACGCACCAGGGGAGCCAAGAAGCCAGGCTTGATACTGCACTTCATTCCCCTCTGGAAGGCAGCCCCATCCACTAAGCAGAAGCTTTGCTTTCATCCTCACATAAGGCAGTCAAGCAGACATCAGTGCTCTCTGCTCTACTCTTCAGCCCAACACTCAAAATGCACTGAGCCCTAAATGCTGCCTTCCATTCCTACTATGGGGTAGAAGGCAGAAAGCTACAGTGCTGGCCATCTACATAAATGCACAGGCCACAGCAAAAAGCCATGTATCTGGCACCTCCTCTTTAAATCTGTCAGAAGTGCATGATTATTGAATTGACAGATAATGAAACCAGGGGCAGATGCCCTGGTACCAACCTCACTGAGACATCTATTCAGCCTACTTCTCCACAATGAGACTCACGTTACTTATTACCGAAAAAAAAGACAGATTTACCTTGTATTGTTTAATAATATCAGTCTCCTTCTGGGCTGTGCAAAACTGCACCACAAGTCCCAGCATTGCAGCGTAACTCTGGTTTGGTTCAAGACCAAGAATGACGGATAGGTACTGATCCACCAGCTCTTGGTTCTGAAAAGAAAAAGAGCAAGGCATATTAACACAACAGAACCTAAAACAGCTATTGAATATGGTCACCTAAGGCATACATCACCTCTTTCCACAGCCTGTTCAATTTCTTCACAGCCCCATCCACCGCCTGCTTATGAGAACCTCCCAGGACTTCCACAAGGAGCAAACACTGAACCTCCACCTGCCAAGGGAAACAGCCGAGAAAAACTTCATACACATGCTTCTCAGAGAGCTCAGATCAAACAAGTTGTGTCAGATGCCAGTGATTAGCTGAATCTGCTTAGGAAAAAGTCCTTAGGTCATATAAGTTCTTCCAACAAGCTGCCACTGCTTTCATCCCACACACGCTACTCTGCAGAACCATCCCTAACAGTTTTGGAAACTCTGACTTTGAAAACAACAATTTATATCAGATTACATCTCTTCTTAAAATGTGTTCCAACTATATTCCAAGGTGCTATGAGTTGGTCACAGGTTCGAGTTGTTAAAGTAGGTGAAAAGAAAGCAAAAAACTACTTGACACTACACGATAGAATATCACATGCAACTACTTCAAGGAAGGCACAAGGAATTCATGCCATGCTGCAGACTGCACCTCGGAGGCACCTCTATAACACATAGTCTAGAAACACTGGTATACGCCAGTATACCAGAGCAACTCTGTGCAGGTGCAAGACTGCCCCACTCTCGTGCTTTATTCACCTCCTGCTTTCTCTAGTGGAATAGGAGAGATCAAAATACACCAGAAAGCAAAAAAGACCGTCATGTAAACCTGGATTTTAACATGACATTATCAGTTAAGTTCAGAATTATTTGCAATGTTTCAGCAACTTAAAAGACATTGGAAATACTTAAGTCCTTATCTCTGAAGGGGTATTTCTAAAACCAAAAGGAACCTACCAGTTTTTTCCATGTTTCTCCCTGTCTCTTGTCAGGTGTTGGAAAGACTGTGCGTACAAGCAGGCATGTCCAGGAGAGTGCCAGCAGAGCTGCAGATCCACTGCTCTTACTGTTGTACAAATGGGAGAAGGAGGTAAATCTACAGCTCCCAGTATGTAACTTACACCTACTAGTCCATAACAGACTCGTCTTTGCCCAAGTCAGAACACCACCTTATCAGCAAGGCAATTTTATCACAGAAAAATACAGCTAAAGTCTTAGCATTTAAAGGAAATAATTACTCCTCATAAGCTATGTGTTCCAGCTCCTGTTTAATATTCAGAACTTCTGAATGGCACAAAAGAAGGTAAATCTTACCTGCTGGGAATGAAAAAACTTAGCAGAAGACAGACCATTTTTGCATCTTCCCAGTGGTGTTACAGAAATGAGTTAAATATGTTGCCAACTGAGAGTGCCCAAAAAGTGACTCAAGTTTTCTCATCTGCTGCTGATCTTTACTGTCAGAGGTTCCCAGCCTTAGATTTGCAAATCGTTTCTCAGCTTACATTCCCTCCTGGCACACTACTCAGTTCTGGTTTCTGCTCTCACCTCCTCCCTCCACTTCAGGTAATGGATCCCACCTCACAGCTCCCTGAGGACCCTCACCCCATTTTGATTTCTCCCTCAAAGTGAAAGAATGTAGAAAGCATCCTTGCACGCAAGGCCAGCCACCGAGACTGAAGGGTGGATATCACATCACTGCAAGCCTTTAAACCAAGATCAGATGTTTTTCTAAAAGCTACACCTCTGTTCAGCCACGGAGGCATTGCAGGATGACACTCTGTGGCCTGTATCTGCTGAACAATACCTTCAGTCACCTTTTGGAACCACTAGCGTTCCCGCATGCTACCACAGTAGAAGAGCCATGTGTTTCTCAGCTCAGCTTCAAATTTTGTTATCTCCCTGTCTATAATAAGGTCTTGAATTCCACCAGCTGAACACCAGATAGGCAAGGAAATTCCCTTTCCTAATCATTTTGGAGACTGTTTCGATGAAAGAGTTTGTTCCTCATCTCTTCAGACTTGAAGGTTAA
This sequence comes from Scopus umbretta, assembly GCA_013400535.1. NCBI lineage: Eukaryota > Metazoa > Chordata > Aves > Pelecaniformes > Scopidae > Scopus > Scopus umbretta. Next base: position 15,202 of record VZTL01014001.1, read on the forward strand.
CAAAGGCAAAACCATAACTCAGACCCAATCCACCAGCAGTAACACCAAAAAACTCCTTCCGCTTTCCCAGAAGACGTAAAAGAGGTAAGAAAAGAACACTTGAATAGTCATTAACAGTTTCATCTCTAAATGTTTTTAACACCTCTGGCAAGCAGCAGCAGAAGAATCACTCGGAACACAAGAGCAACTACCAGCAACTCAGAACTGCTTCCACAAAAAGCAACTTATCCAGCACCTGGGAATTCCAGCCTTGCTGCCAATCCCTGAAGACTGAAGTGACTGCAGAAGGTTTTTTGCTGTTGCATCTGGCTGGGATTCTGCCAGCTGTTGAAGCGCCAGCTGCAGGGCTCTGCGGGATGCTGCATCGCTAGAATGAAAAATATTATCTCCATGAACATTATAAATCCTGTCAACATTACACATTACTACACTTTCATCACACAAAGCGCTCTGCTTGCTCATTTCAGCAGTTGAACTAATAGCTGTTGTATCCTTGCCATTCCAAGAGGAGGAGAAGCTTCTGGCAAAAAGTCCCATTCCCTTCTTCAGCTGACAGAAGTTATGTCAAGGCTCTCTGGCAGATTGCAGAAGAAAACACAGGTTCTGAACAGCTTCTCTACAACAGGCCACAACTTAATCCAATCTGTAAGTGTCTAAAAGATGTCTAAAAGACACCTTAGTCTTGCTTCACAAGAACAGAGGCATTCATTCTGGCAGACTGAACCACAGGATGCAAGTTTTAATTGCAAAATTGAAAGTGAAGCACAAGGTAAGCATTGTAAAACTTTTTAATGTCAAGCATAACTTGAGAGCCTAATTACTAGATAGCATCTTTCCGTGTCATACGCATCTACGTGACACTGCATGCTAACATTTCCAGATGCTCCATACCAGTTTAACTACTAAATACATAAATACAAGTATATTAAATAACACAGTGTTTCTATATCAATTTACTCACCGGTATCGATGCAGAGTAAGGCAGAAAAGTTTGCAAAGGCCTTTCACTGCACCCTCTGGAAGATCTGTAACAGATTATTTCAAAGTATTTCTTCACAAATCACTGAGCTCTTAACCGTTAACACAAACATCATTCACAACTGGAATCAGTGAACTGCTCACAGCTCCTATACATCTATGAAATTGTTTGCAAGGATCATAGTCAGACTTCTCTCTTTTTGTATGTTTTACGCATATGTTTAAAAATAAGGGCAAAATTGGAACACATGCTATTCCACGGTCATCTTCAGAAAAGGAGAGAATTCAAAATGATTTTTAAAATTTTGTTTCAATAGTTTTACTAAGACCATGTAAAATCTTCCATTCTCTCTCCCTCTCTACATATACGTAGGTACTAATTGGAAAAGCAGAGACGGTTAGGGTGAGTTAAGTCAACTCCTACCTGGAGCTGAGTGTTACCTACAAAACCCATGCTTAAAATTAATTCTGTGAGAAAGCACAGACTCCAAACACTGCCAGCTCCCTGCTTCAAAAAACTACCCGCAGGTTTCACACAGCCTTTGAAACAAAGTATTTTAACATTCTTCTCCAACCTGGTAACCAGAACAGTGCCCCAAAGCTTTTACCTTTCCCAGAAATGCATTTTCCCAGCTCACTGAGGATCTCTCTCCGTTCCTTCACGCTGGCTGTGGTTACTTTTACTGCAAACCGCTTCAGTGTATCAGAAATCTAAAACCATACAGAGAGGAAAAATCATCAGACTGCCTTTGATATCAATGCATAGAACACAAAACCAGGGCAAGCAAAACATGTTGTCTGCTGCCACATGACCTCTTAGCGACCAAATGTGAGCACCCACGGACTTATCTGCTGGGGAAAGGGTCACTGAACATCATACACGATGAAACTCAGAAACCTCCCCCTCCGCCTGAAGAATGACTGCTTTCTGTTTGTTAACCTGTGTCCCTGTCATGGTACTCAAGCTCTGTAAGATACATTTACCCCTCTGAAAGTAGGACAGAGTGAGAGGTAAGATCAATAGCCTAGAACACAGGCCCTTTAAAAGCACACACACAAAAAAATGCAATTCAAGAACGCAAAGGCGCTTTTCTCCTAAAGCCCCCCCAAAAGGGGGACTTCTAACTGCAGAGGACCCAGGGCTGACTGTAACTGCCCATCCTGAAAAACTGACCTGTGGTTTCAGGCTGTCAATAGTTGTGAAATTCTGTACACAGGCCCAGCAAAAGAACCAACCGCTTGCCTTTAGTCTTTTCCAGAATTAACATGCATGTCACAGAGATTTTGTAAATTGGACTCACCAGATTACAAAAGGTTGCGCCTCGCTATCAGAGTCCTTCCATGTGCTAATCAGTAGTGCCCAAGGTTACCCAAGCAAAACACAAAATCACATCACACAAGTGAATGTTTTTTTTTTCATGCCTGCGCTACTGTGTGCCTGGATCTGCCAGCAGGAAGGGACCGAGACTGCTCACCGACTTTAACTCCTCTAAATGGTCTGCTTCAGTTTTACAATGGTATCAAGACAGTGAGATAAACTTATTTCTAGTCTTTTCAGTGTAAGTTCTCAGCAACCAGCTCCTTGAACTACTGAGACCATTTCCATGAACTTCCAAGTTTTGCAAAGTATTCAAGATAAAAGACTTCGTGTGCTGAACAGGGTTCAGCCAGGTCTACACTCACAGGTTTTCTACATTTGCATAAACCAAAACACAACTCTCCACAAAAGGCTTTTAAAATTCAGCTCTTAAACTGAGCAACTTTATATCTTAATCATCATCATCATCTTTAGGAAGGGCAGCAAATAAGCATGCCTTTAGAAACTCATCAAAACTGTTCCTTCCCTCTTCAGGCAAAACTCCACCAGTTTTGCCACAACAGGTGTTTTTCTAAGCACAGGAAACCTGGCAACTGAGAAACAGCAATTGCCTCCATCCTTCTCAAGAGCTGCTTTCAGTCAAGCTTTTTTGCTAACATGCAGGAAGGGTAATCCTGCACAGCAGCTACCTGGGATTCAGAGAGGCTGTCCACACCTCCCCGACCCTGTGACCATCTCACACCCCGAGCTCTCCTTAAAAACTGGCTGAAAGTGGGACTGCACCTCTGAACGCTAAGGTACAAGTGGACCTGTGGAGGACAGGCAACATCAGTCAGTCGTTACCATCTGAATTGACAGAAGAAGCCGCCATTAAAGAGTTCATCTTCTTTCAGCCCTTTCAATTACATGAGGTCATCATACGCAAACTCAAACCAAGCTGCACTTACTCATGCTGCTTAATCACAAGCAGGGAAATGTACAGACACAAAAAATACAAATTATCCCAGCAGTCTAGAAATTAAAAACATAAATCATGTATAACCTACAGGACTTCCCAAGCAGCTTAGTGACCTACACGAATGGCACAGATTCCCCAGACTCCATGAAGAGCTGCTAGGACAGGCTTCACCCATTTGCTTTTTATTTTTATTAGGATGCATATGTACATGCATTACAAAGTTAGAATGCAAGCAATGCTTCTGCAAACAAATACAAAGAACAGACACAATATTTGTACTAGTAAGGGCCTGGTGCTGAGAAGGCTGGGCTCTGCCTTGGGAACATCCCAACCTAACGCACCAAGCTGGAGAAAAAAGCCCATCGGGACGTGAGCGGCGATCCCAGGCAGCCGGGGCACTCGGGAGCGGTTACACGCTGGCAGGCTCTGCTCAGCAGCCCGGAGCGGGGACAACGATCAGGTTCTCCCTTTCTGAAGGGTGTTCCCGGCAGCGGCACACGAGGCGCAGCCGGGAGGGACGCAGCTTGTGCCAGCCGTTTATCGTGAACTCACTTCGGGAGCGGGCAGGAGCCCCCGAGCGCGGCGGCCGCTGTCCCTCGCCCCCCTGCGGGCCGCAGCCGGCCCCGGCAGGCGCGGCTCAGTCCGGGCTCCCCGGCCGCCTCCGCGCTGGAAAGAGGCCGGCACCGAGNAGCAGGCCCCGAGGCAGCAGCGCGCCCTGCGGCGCACGGGAGCCCCTGGGGGTACACCTTTCCCGAGCCCCCGGTCGTCTGGGGACTACGGCATCGATGCAGGCACACATGAAGGTGTAAAACAGCTTTTTTATTTCTCCCAGTGGAGCAACTCTTGACACAAGTAGACAGACGGTGGCTGCTGTTAGTCAAAGAGACCGAATCCCATGTCCTCATCAGACTCCTCGGATTCCTCCTTCGCTGCCTCTTTCGCCGGGGCAGCGGCAGTGGCGGCAGCAGGTGCAGCAGCTTCAGCTACCACAGGCATGGCTGCCACAAAAGCAGAGGGGTCTGCCAGGAAGGCCTTCACCTGCAAAAGAGGGGGGAAAAATCCCTAAACTTAAAGAAACCAACCATGTTGAAGGATTGAACTTTGCAATCATGAAGGCAACACCTGCGGCTCGCCAAAGGCAAACAGATGCACTTATCACTGCCATATAGGAAGAATTCAGAGACATTCCAGCTACATTCAAGTGTAATCACCCCAGGGAGGAAGGAACACCAGGTAATTCGGCTTTCTCCTGCCATTTGTACACAACACATAAAAGCAAGCGCCCCTTTTCAGGACAGGTCCCTTGGTCCGAGTCCTTTCAAACCAGGTGACACACAAGGCGTTTCTGACAAAGCACCCAGCTGCATTTTTAACACCCCTCTGAGCAGCACATGACCCAGCCATTACCTTTTCAGCCAGCGGGAAGGTGTAGTCGGTCTCCACCGCCACGGCTAGGACCCGCTTGTACCCGTTGACGATGGAGTGGGGCACGGAAGCAATGGTCGGGTACCCAATTTGCAGACAGACGCTGGCAACATTACGAACACCCTGTGAGGAGAGAGACTCGTGTTTCTGTGCTCTGAGAAATAACCGGGACTAGAAACCACCGCAGATGATGGTACATTTCTGCGTTGCCAACATAATGAGGGACAGTATGCAATGCACACAACACAGCCCCAGTGAGATCAGACAAGGCATCAAGACTTAAGTGGCCTCAAACACTTCCCTCAGATGAAAAAGCCTACAGGAGTCGCTCCCTGACAGTTTCTGCAAGGCACCAGGGAGAGCTCCTGGCTCCACAGGACCTCACGGAAAATACCAGGGATGATACTTCTAAGGCAGAAGCATCTGCAGGTAATTCTGGGGCAGCACTGGCTACCACAGCAGTGAGGCAGAGAGATAAACGTAACAGACAGGGGTTGTGGCACTTGCCTCCAGGAAGCGCTTGTGCAAGGTCTCCTCAGTGATGTCCAGCACTTCAGGATTGTAAATGCTGCCATTGTCAAAGACCTGCTGGATCACCAACCCGAAAGAGAAGGGGGAGATGTTCAGCATGTTCAGCAGAGTGGCTTCGCTGGCACCCACTTTGTCTCCAGTCTTGATGAGCTGCACATCGCTCTGAGGAAATAAGGGGAAAAGGAGTGAATATGTGCAAAGAAATTCAGGCACATCAAAGCAACGGGACACAAACACACATTTCCAACGGCAAGAGATGGAACTGAGGGAACAAACGAGCACAACAAAAACGGGCTCCAAGTTCAGCTCCACAAGTTGAGAAAGCCCTAGACTGCACAAGCAGGTGCACCTCAGCTGGAAGAAAGGAGCACCCTTCCTGCATTACCTATGGGTGGCTCGCCTGCGAGTTCCTCCAGCAGAGGCTACCCATGCAGCTGAGATCTGATGGAGAACTTAAATCCCCCCGCCACTGCACACCCGAGCCAAGCCAAACATCCTCCTTCCCGTTCCCAAAACGCAGCAGTCAGACTGCTGATACAGCCTTTCAGCACTAACGGGAGCTTTGATCTTTACAGCTCCCTCAACTGCCACAATCAGGGCCCTCCAGCTCAACAACAGCACACTGCTCACTAACCAGAATTTCAATAGTCCCTCTGGAAATCTTCGTGGTGATGCCCAAGGCCTGGAAAAAGGAGGTCTTCTCAGGTCCGAGACCAGTGTTCTGGGCCGGCACAGTCACATCGCAAGGTGCAATAGCACCGGCACGGGCAGCAGCTGGCACCTGGGGAAAGGAGAAACAAGAAGCTGGAAGGACGCTCACCTCGCACATCTTGTGGGATGGCATCAACTCCTTCCTGAAGCATTCCTCCAGGACTGACAGCACCCAGACACACACCCAAGTGAGAGAGCTGAACTTCAGCAGTTTGGCTAAGGCTGCAGGGGCCTAGTTCCCAACCCTTGAGGACACCTACTAATCAGGTATCCCTCATGAATATTCACTTTTATTTTTAATTCCGTATCTGCCAGCCCAGAGACACAGCGAGGGCTGATCTCCCCTACCTTGTTAGCCAGCAGCATGTCCCGGATCTCAGTCAGATCCTCCTTGGTGAAGACAAAGCCCACGTTCCCACGGATGTGAGGCAGGAGCCTGAAGGAAAGATGACAGCCTTCAGTTCTGCTTCTCAGACAACATCTCCTCCTCCCAGACAGAGGTTCCAGGAGAACACTCAGACAGCGATACTCACTTTTCTAAGGCAGGGTTATTCTCCAGATGACCACGAATAGCTTTGCGCATCATAGTATTCTTCCCCATCAGCACAACAGCCTTCCCACGTAGGGACATACGGATTTGCTGCATCTGCTTGGATCCCACATTGTCTGCTCCCACGATGAAACATTTTGGGTAATCATCCAGGAGTTGCTATAGTAAGAAAAGCACTGTAACTACACAAAGAAATCTGGACCAGTGCACAAAGCAGCATTAAAACCTCAACACGTTAAAATGTAAAAAAAAATCTGCCAGAAGTTTAAGAGCGCTCAAACTGACATTGGGTGCACCACAAGGCTGCGCCTCTCACTCAGCTACCTAGTTAGAACCCCGAACAAGTCATCTCCGCCACATCAACCGCCACAGCAAATTCTCACAGGAGTCTTAAAAACAGCGCGATCTAGACTGGTTTTATTTTTTTCCTACTGCCACGTAATCGTTCCTTAAACAGACAAGCTACGGCACCCCCTCTCTTTTTTCTAAAAAGCCCTCCCCGCAGACTCGCCAGCCCGGCTCCCGCTGCCCAGAGCGGCTCCAGCACCGCTCCCTGCGGGCCGGGATCGCCCCCGAGGCCCAGGCGGCGACTGCGCGCTCCCCACCAGGACCCGGCCTCCGGGGCGGGTCTCAGCCCTCCGGGGCCGCGCCGACACTCACGATGATTTTCATGAAGTAGTTGGACTTCCATGTAGCCCTGTCTTCCCTGGGCATCGCGGCGGTGCTCCAAGGATCGCCCGGTGGGTTTAAAGACGAGCTGTAACCTGCCAAGGAGAAGCGCGGCTCAGGCGGGGCCGCACCCTTCCCTTCCCCGCCTCCTCCCCGCGGATCCGCGCTCCCCGCCCGACAGTCCGGCCGCGGCCCAAGACCCCGGGAGTACGGCCCGGGTACGGGTACGGGTACGGCCCCGGCCCGGCCCCACAGGAGCCGCCGCGCCGCGCACCCACCTCCACGAGGGCTCCGGAACAGAAAGGCCGGAGGGCGGGCCCACCCCCTTTTATAGCGCAGCTCACACCCAATCGCAGCGAGCCGCGCCTGT
>VZTL01014006.1:1896-13014 GCA_013400535.1 Scopus umbretta
TACCCCCGCCCCCGCAGCGGGCTGCTCGGAGCGCTCCTGCTTCACGAAATGGCGACGCGCACTGGGGGGCGGCGGGGGAGGCGGTGCGGCAGCCGGGCAGCCTAAGGCTTTCGGCTGTGGCTTTGGGTTGGTTTGTGCGTTTTGGGTGGTTGGTTGGGGTATTTCCCTCTCTCCCCTCGCCGTTGCGGCGGAGTGCTAGGTGTTGCGGTCGCTGCCGCGGCGGAAGGGAGTGCCCGGAGGTTGGTGCCCGCCGTCGTCCTTGTTTATAAGGCGCCGAAGCGAAGCTGGCCTGTATTCCGGGTGCGGGTGCGTTGGTGGCGGGGGGGTCGGGGGAGGGCCNNNNGTGCGTTTGTGGCGGGCCAGAGATAGGCGTCTCTGGTCTCCTTCCAAATCTGCGAACGGCTTTCAATTCAGAACGTCACTGATGGAAAGCAGGCCTCTGCGAGGGTGCCTGCGCGCAGGGCCTTCAGCGGATGTGCCTAGGCTTGGCTTAAGCTGGCTTTAAAATTCTGCTTTGACAGAAATCAGCTCTTCGTATCTGTGTCATTAAAAATGGGATGGAGAGGGGTGTGAATAAATATCCCCCTGAGGGAAGAGGGGGGAGCGTGCCTGTGAGTGTGCAGGGCAGAGAGGAGGAGTATGAATCTGCTGCTGCTTGGTGCGTGGGGGGAAGGCATATGTCTGGGGGCACATCTCGGTGCTCAGCTTTCCTTTTTGACTGAGCACTGCATGTGATAGCAGTTTAATATTAATCTGAATTAGAGATCTATGTATATGATGTGGCAGAAATTGCCTGGGGAAGGGCTAAGGTCACTGTGGTTGGTGTGATGAAACAGCTCTATTTTGTCCACCTGTGTGTCTCTGTAGATTACTGGAGGCTACTTGAAAAGCAATGGCAGGTTTCCCCTCTAACAGATGAAAGTGGATTTGGAGAATTTTTTAATGCAAGTTATGATGATCTAACTAGGCTTGTATTGGGACAACCAAGCTTGGAAAACTCTTCACGTTGATGACTTCTAATACAAAAAGCTGTGGAGAAAACTATACCGATAAAATGAGACTGTTTAAATGCAGAGTTTCCTTAAACTAAATTCAGGTGATTGGGATTTCTAGCCATGTAAACAGGGGCTTTGTATGTAAAACTCAAGGTTGTTAATATTCCCTACAGCAGAAGCTGTCTTAGTGTTTTTTTCAAAACAGAGTTGCAGGTCCTTAGGTTTCTTCAGAGTTCACTCTTGCATGTGTAGAAGGCTTATAAAATGTGTTGTGTATCAGTTCAAGGTTACCTAAGTGCTCTTCTGCTTTGTCTGGTCGGCCCAACTATTTACTGAAGATTTTCCAGTGCCCTGGTATTCTATGCAAGCTGCACGTGTAACAGAGTTTCACCTGGTATCACAGCATTTAAGACTTGCTATTGTATTTACCCACTATTTATTTAATGATTGTTTTCATTCATTTAGCTATCAGTAGTATGATTTTATTCTTCAATGTCTCTTGTGTCTTGCAGTTGGTTAACACATTTGTCTGCTCTTGTTTTCAGTGGAATTTAGTAGAAGGGAATTCAAAAGAAACATTCAAGCTCTTGGGTTCCTAACCTATGTTAGAGATATGGAGTAACAAGATTTAAAGTAATAGGATAGAACAAATTAACTACTGATTTCCCCACAAGCTTGCCAGTGTACAGGCAGTGTGGAAACTCTGATGGAACAACCACCTCTCTGTCCAGATTGGACAACAAACCTCTCAAGCTCTCAGTGTCTGCAAGAATGACAAAGACGTAACTCTCTTATGAAACAAATAAAATGTTAACACTTTCACTGTTTAAACCAATACTGATACTTCTCAAATGTTTTGTCCATGTCCAGACAGCTATTTGGGAGCTGTAATTGCTTTCCCGGTCTTTCTCATCATCATGATGAAGACAGTAACTACATCTTCCAAATAGCTGCAAAAGAGCTGATAGTTCCCACTAGTAGGTGATCTATGCAGCTTCCAAATAGCTGTCTAATGACATTTGAATTTTCTTCCTTCAAGGGAGCTCTGAGTGTTGCCAGCTAACCATGGGCTGGTGTATGCTGACTAAGATTCCCAAAAATACTTGAGAACACTCTCTAGAGACTCTGTGCTTTGCAAGCACTGGTATTGGCTTAAGTTCCATCTTTTCCTCTTCAGAGCAGGGAGCTAGATATTTGTCAAGAACAAAAAGTAACAGTTGTTTAGGTGAACAGAATCATTTAGGGTCTGGAAAATAAGTTTTATTAAGAGCAACTGAGGGAACTGGGGTTGTTTAGTTTGGAGAAGAGGAGGCTGAGGGCAGACCTTATTGCTCTCTACAGCTTCCTGAAAGGAGGGTGTAGTGAGGAGGGTGTTGTTCTCTTTGCCCAAGTAACTAGTGATAGGACAAGAGGAAATGGCCTCACGTTGTGCCAGGGGAGATTTAGATTGGATATTAAGAAAAATTTCTTTACTGAAAGAATGGTGAAGTATTGGAACAGGCTGCCCAGGGAGATGGTAGAGTCACCATCCCTGGAGGTGTTCAAAAAATGTGTAGATGTGTCACTTGAAGACATGATTTAGTAGGCATGGTGGTGTTGGGTTGATGGTTGGACTAGATGATCTCAGAGGTTTTTTCCAACCTTAATAATTTTATGATTCTATGATTTTGACTAGTAAATCTAAGAAAATGTTCCTGTTCTGAGATGAGGAGGGAAGCTAGACACCAATTGCAGCTCTTAACCTCTGTTTCTAGCATTAAAGTTGGATTAAATGTCTGACAGTTGCACCGATGTACAAAATGGATGCTGGTGTTCTGAATTTCAGTCTTAATTTTATCTTTGTAGGACTCATCCATCTCTCTGTAATACTACCATAAGGGCCTGATGTTTTTAGTTTGCCTACAGCCCTTCCACATTGAGTAATGTTGAAACATGGTGTGTGGGTTGTTTTTTTTTTTTTTCCCCCTGAAAGATTTTTGCACAGATAAGTAATCTGCATTATAGATGCTGCTGAAAAATGAAAATGCAGTTGTGTGCTAACTGTGTTGAGGTGGATGCACGGCATGTGATTTCAATGTAGTAAAATAACTTAAACTTCAGGGGGATAACTTAGGTAAATTTAGACTGTCTACCTTTGGAAAGGCTTAATCTTCTTATATCAAGTCTTATTTCTTGCGCATTTGTACCTACAAAGTCTGCAGCACTAAATAATGCATCATTCTCTTACAAGTTTATTGTATTGCTGATTTGGGAGTGATGCTTGTCTTGCCTATCTGTTTTTACCAGTCTGTTACAGGCTTCAGGAAAAAGTCTTATTTGATGGCAATTTTCAGTGCTTACAACTCTAGTTGATGGTGAGTGAACAAACAGCTTGCACTGCCAGTCTGCCTTTAATAGTTGAAAGCTTAGTTGTCACTTCTGTATTGGTTAGGCATATTTTTGGCACTTAGGTTCTCTATTAAACTTCTTGATCTGTGTGTTAAATGCTTCCATGCCACATATGACTTTGAATATAAGACTTTTTATGTGCCTTTAAAAAGTCTGCTTAAAACGGGCTGATTTCTCACAGGTCTGTAAAGCTTTTCATACCAAAAAAAAAAAAAAAATCAGCATACCACTCATAGAAGCAATTGTAAAATATTTTAAGGGGCAAAAGTGCTTCTTAATGCTTTGGCTTTGCTCTAGTCTCTGTGAAAGTGTAATATTGAGTGACTTTTTCAAAGCAAAACGTTCTTTATTCATACAAATGTTAAGTGAATTTTCAAAATCTGGCAGTATAAGAAAATGAATTATCCTGCAGTTCTTGATAGCTCTCCAGAATTTTGTTTCAGGGCAGCTTTTTGTTGTAGGCTCTGTATTTTGAATATAGAGGTCCTAGTGCGGATGTCGGGGAAATAAAGAGTTTTTTAAGAAAATAACTCTTTTAGATGCCTGACAACTTCCATATACAGTATATAGCTTTTTAGCTTATCTTTTGTAGACATCAGAGAAGAGACAAGAAAACTGTAGATTGAGAGCTGAAGTACTTGGTTAAGATACCTGAGTTAATTAGCACTTAGTTAATGTGGCCCACTGAGAAAATAGCCAGGTGTAGCTATGCTGTAAAATAGATTGTGGTGGTAGTGGAGCTGGGAAGCTCTGAATCGTGTGGTTTGGTGAAGTGCCATCCAGACTTAGGAGTTCAGATCAGGAAGAGTCCTTGTCACTGCTTGGATGAAGTGCCTCATGAACTAAAACCCAACAGGATCCACGTGTGTTATAAGCATACGGACTCCTGCAAGAAATACTTACTCTTCAGCAGCTCTGCAGTATGTACACACACACAAAAAAGAAGATTTAACATACTATTGAAGTGATTTGTTTTATGCAAGATGGTGCTTAATAAACTCTCCAGCTGTCTTAGCTGACATCCATCATTGGGAGTCTGGTTTTATATTTTTGAGAATAGCTTTATGCTTATCAGGTGATGAAGTACTTCTAAGTTGTTTCTCACTCAGCCTATTCTGTTGCAACAACAGTATCATCTGCTATTCACCCTGGAAACTAGGAAGGCTTGCTTTTCTCCTTTCTTGTGGAGGCTGTAGTGTAGAAATAACTTCTATTACAATATTAAGTGTACTGGTAACCCCCTCCTCCACTGTAAAATCAGAAAGTCATCTACTCTTGGGTTGATGAAATGGGTGTTACACAGAGGGAAAAGCTGCTTTTGCTTGGAGGACAAGACAGTTCTTAATTTCCCTCATTACTTCAGATAACTGTCTCATCTTTTCAGTGTCACAGTAAAAGTTGGACAGAGGGAGGAAGGTTTCCTTTAGTTTGTTCTCCAAATGCTTCTGTGTATGTTCTGTTCCAAGATACTGTTCCTTTCTCCTCAGGCTATATTTCTTCCATAAATAAAACCCAACAGTTATATTAAACAAAGGTCTATATCTTTTTATAGCACTTACTGCATTAATTCTTCCTTGTACTGGACAGGGAGAGTGTCCAGAGGCTAAGGCCTCTTGAAGTCTGACTTCAGTAGCTTTGCTTCACTGAATTGGGCCTGGTGCATCAGGTTATGGATAAGCAAGTGGGGATTAAAAAATGCTGGTTCATGAAATTCATCATATGATGATCACCCTTTTGACTGGATGGTAGATAATGGAGTGCATTACCTGTGTATGTGGGAGGGGCATGCACATGAATTAAATGACCATGTGGGCATGTATAGAGTTCATTTTTCTCTGTGAGAACAGCCACACAGTGAAACAGGCTTCACATAGGGCGAGTTGGGCACATACAGCTTGTTTTCGTGCTCTATGTAAGTAATACGGCTTTCAATGTGTCGGCTAAAGCTGCTGCGTTTTTCCTCTGAGGTGTAGACTCTTATTTGCATTGGGTATAGTTTTAAAGTAGGACTTGAGTTACTTCTGTAGACAGTCAATGACTTTTCTTTATTTGTATTCTTAGATTACTTATCTCTCCGAAGAAATTTGAAGGCAAGGCATCTTGATTTGCTCTCCTATTTTTCTGGCAAGGCTATGGCCACTCATCTAATTTGGACAGTTTCTGGCCTGAAAAAACCCTAAGAGCATGCTATAATAAGCACTAAGTCTTGCATCACTTGCTACTATTTGCAGGAGAGTGATTTAAGGAAAACACAATTAGCTTGAGATTAATCGGAGGAGGATGTGTAAAACAAAACTGGTGTTCTGCCCATGGCCTCTGCCTTAGCTCGCTTGTGATAATTTCATGGAACTCTTGAGGGGCTGGGTTTTATTGTTTTGGGTTTTTTTTTGTTTTTCTTTTTTTTGACACTTGTTGCATTTGTGCATATTTGGCTGAGAAAAGAGGAGAGTAGGCAAAGATGATAATTAACAGATGAGAGGTAGTAAAGAGCTAGAATCTTTCATGTGATGTCCAACCTCTCCATTAGAGACATTGGAAAATATAACATCTGAATTTTAAATTCTTTGGATAAAGGCTGCCAGTTGGGACTGGTAAGAGGAGGTTAAGGACTATTGCAGAGACTATTACATATCTGCATCAATTAATGAGCTCACATCAGATTTTTTTTTTTTTAAGGCCCCTGAAATTGTAGTTTAGAAGTGATAGTTAAACTAGGAGACTTTGGATAAGCCTCAAAGTGTTCTTCTATTATTTGAATGTGAACTAAGTTAGAAGAGAGTCCACAGTGACTAGTGTTAAATCAGTGCAAATGCTGCCTTACCCTGTTGAAGGGAGTGCAACTATACAGTGTGACACTGCTGTTCAAGGAAATGACTACTTAAATGCTGCTCGGTCAAGGAAGGAGGAAGAGCTGCTTTCTGTAGTAGCCTAGCCTTGCACTTCTGGTTTTGCATATCTTCTTGGCTTAAAGCTTCTCTTTTGATAGGAGTCAATGTTGTTTTGTCAGCTAAACTGCCAAATAGATGTTCTATATGTCATAAAGTCACTCGGATATAAGCTTCCAGTAAGCTTTCAGTTCATTTGGGGAAAGATCTGGTCTTAAGCTAGACCCTATTACCTAGTTACTCCTCAAAATCTTTCACAGTTTGAGCTGTAGTGTTTTTCCTAACTCGTGGTGCCTAGTTAGAAAAAAACATCCGTGGTAGGCACCTAAAATTATTAAACTTGTATTAAATTGCTGCAATTAAAATATCGGAATTGAGATAGGATTTAGAAGCTGCTGTGTGCTCTTTCATATTTTTTTTTTCCCTTCCCTTATGAGGACAAGGAGTTAATGGATTACTGGACTACAGTAAAACCTGTGACTCCCTGCTTTTTCATGAGAAGTGTTGTTATAGGGGCAAATATCTAGCAGCATACCAGAGGAAGTCTTCAGTTCTGTGGCTAGTAGTTTACTTACTGTGCAGTATATTAACAAATGTACGCTACAGAGTTCTTAAATGTGACCAGTAGGTCACTGATCTCTTTGTAGTAATTGGTATCTAATCACAACAGGGTGTCCCAAGGCACAGCAATCTTCAACTGCCTTAGTGCCATTCATGATCTTCAACGTGGCAGATAGGCACTTCTTTCCTCTGATCAAACGTATCTCATGAAAGGACAGCATGCACTCATGTTTTTGTTTATAACAGGATGTTAATACATCATTAAGCAAAAAGCTTTTTATTCTGCAGCTTGCAACTGTCCAATTTCTGAACAAAACTGAAGCTATATTAACATCTTGTGACGGTACAGTGTTTTATAGTAGTCTCTTTAGATTAGTTGCACAGTGTGTTTGTAAACAGTAACACCAGCATCCTCCTTCAGGCATACTCAGGTGTACCTGGAACTTGCACCTCTGTTGTAGTACTCTACATAGTTTTTTACGTGAACTCGCATAATGTAAGGGCAGGCGTGCAGCAAACAGACCACTCTAATGTATTGCTATGTAACCTGCCTCCCTTTTGGCCCTCTTCCCTGCTGTGCTAAATGACCAGCTGAGAGATTAGGGAGAGGTGGAGGATGGATTTGGTGTTTTACTTCATGAAGCTAATGATCTGCAGAGCAAATAGCTAATCTATACTCTAGTGCTGTAACATGAGCATCTGTCCTGCTGGCAGGTAAAAGTAGTGGTTTAATTTACTGATATGAGATGGAAGTACCATAAGAGCTCTTTCACAAAGGCAGGAATGAATGCACTGATTACCTTTACGTGAATATTTTCTTATAAGTATTTGTACCATTTTTACTGTACAGATGCTAGTGTTTGTTTTGGGCCCCCTCCTTCAACCAGTTTCTTTCTCTGTCCTCTGACAGCAGGGTTTAAGAATGCAGTGTAGTCTTAGCATCGTGCTTGTAAACTGTTTTAGCAATAGGAAAGGAAGGTGGGTAATTTGACTGCTTTATGCCAACTAAGGTGTATTTGGGTGGTGAATGTGGTGAATGTGCTCTCTACCTGATCATGTATTCTGCTGTCTTCTGCTGGCATTATCACTTGTAGTAAAGCTGATATGACTTACCCTTTAAATATTAAATAAACCAATATTGCTTTCAGCTGTTTGGCTCCCTAACTGACCTGCAGCAGTACAAGGTAGTAGCAGGAATGTGTGTGCCAGGAGGAGAGCAGTGCTAAGGAACAGTGTGGAGTTGCTGTCTTTTAAGAAATACAGCCTTGAACCAAACTGATTATGAAACTGTATAAACATATTTTGCTGAAGGGAAGCTAGTAGCAGTTTGACTGTGGTGTCTCTCCCACCCAACTCACCAATCAGTTTAGATGCTTCTAATCTAGAGGTTAATGAAAACATAAAAAAACAGAAAAATCCTTATGTTTGGAAAACAGTGACTCGCAGCTCTCAAGGAAAACATCTAACAACATCTTTAAAATTGAGAATTTATCTTTTGTGTAAGAACTGTGTTATTCCCAACTAGATGTTCCTAGCCGCTATGGAGTTCGAAGAGAAGCTGCTGCTCTTAGCCTTGGCAGTATTTGTATTACTGCTTTCCTAAATGGAAAACTAGTGTTGTCCTGTCTTCAAGGCCTGTTCGATAATTGAATGTGAACAGAAAGTCATGTTCTGTGGCACTACCATCTGTCTAACAAATAGTAACCAACACTACTACTTGCCTTCAAGAAGCATGATGGAATGCTGGCAAGCTTTTTCTTATGCTAACAGAGCCTCCTACCCAACATGCTTTATAGTTCTTCACACTAATAATGGCACATCCATAATCATAGGATTGTCAGATGGCCACAGGGCAAGTAAGGCTAAGAGGTAACACAATTTAACAAATTGTGCATAAATTCAAAATAAATGAGTTACTGGGTGGGCTTAATTATACTGGCTGTTGGCCACAAGCAGATTGGAGCCAGATGAGTACTGGGAACATCTCAACTTTTGTGAAGCAATTTTTTTTTTCTTTTTTCCCCTTTAAATATTGTCAATACACCTGTCTCAAGAACTTGCCTGCGGAAATTTGCTCTGCTCAGTATCTGCATAGACACTTGTATAGAACAAGTGCTTCTCTGTTCCTTTGGGCAATAAATGTGTAGACTTGGCCAGAAATATATGGGACTCTAAATGGTTATATGAAAGCTAAGAACTTGTAGGAGTTCTAGTTAATCAGCACGAATGTGCTTTGTGCTTCAAACTTGGTTTAGGCAGTCTACAGTTAGTATAGCCACGAGTTAATCCTGATCGAGCACGTCACTGTTCAAGTGAGCTACAAGCAGCCCACTAATTCCAACCTTGAAGTGCTTCCTTAGTCTTAACCCTGCTGCCAAGTTAGTATTAAGGTATGTCAAATGTTCTCTTCAAATGAATGGACTCAACAAATCCCTTCCCTGTAACTTATGTTTTCTCATTCTTCTGTAGCCCATAATGCAAAACTCCAAACTGAGGTGTTATTTATGCAATAATGAAGCTCTGACTGTAACCTGGATTACTAGGAGATTTAAGAATAGTAATTAGTTCTCTGAAGAGCTGGATGACTTCTGATGTTCACTAGTATATCTTTGTTAAACAAGATGGTAATTAAAGATAACAGTGCACTGCAGACTAAATGTATCTTGCCTAATGAAGGCAGTAGGCAGCACAGTGGAGTCTGTGCCCTTTGGCAAACTGCCAAATATGAAGTAATCGCTCATAAGTGCCTTGGACAATGTGGTGGCTGGGTATCTGTTTGCTCAGGTACTCTTCTTGGAGAAGACTAACCGCAGTCATATACTAGGGCTGTAAGGCTATAAACAGTATATGTCTTTTCTGCAGGATAGCCAGCCAAAATTTAATGGCTTGCAATCATCTCTTTTAATAACTTGTTATGGATATTTAATCATAGTCTTGTTAAACTGGAAAAAGCCTGCACAAGTGAAAGTGACGAAGATGTGGCCTGAACTGATGGTGGAACATAATCTTGTTGTTCTCTGGCTTAAAAACTGTTCTACCCATCAGTTTGTATACATGACATGACCTTTATTATGCCTCTCCAAGTTGAATACCTTGGCTACAGCACAATTTGTTGGAATACAGCTCTGATGATTTCTTGAAACTGGGAGCTGTGTTACAGCCTGGACGTGAGGCAGAATGATTGCCTTTGCAAGGTTTGAAATGTAAGTCTCTAGTTCTGCAGCACAGCATTCCTTCAGCTGTCATCAGTAGTGGTCTTATCTTCCTTTTTAACCATCCTTAAGGTTACTTAAGTGTTTCTTGTGACAGTAAAAATTAAATATGCATGTAGAAATTCTTCGGTGAGTGTTATCATGGCAGAGTAATGTGATGAAAACTTCAGTTAATCAAACACATTTTCTTTTAACAGCCCCTGCCTGCTGCAATCCCCCCTTCCCCTGCCTAGTGGGACAGAAGATGTAGATAAAAATTGGTTCTTGGCTTTTGATACTTCTGTTTTCTTTTTCCCTGGGCATGGAACAAACTGAAGCTGCCTGCCACTGTGAGGCTTTGTTTTGCTTTGTCATCCTCTAATGTAAACAATAAATTAAGTTTGAATAAGGTTACCATGCAATATAACTGCTGGAGTTTAGGTGATATGTTTCTAGATACTTAACTGATGAGTTAAAATAAAGCTATCCTAAGCATTGTTAGCTGACTGTCCTCAGTGACATTTAACACCCAATGTGCTAGTGCTGCTCTCTCAAACTGCCATTTCAGGCACATATAGACTGTGATCAGCAATAAGGAGACAGCTTAAGACTTAGTCATTCAACTTGATTTCCAATGCATGGAGTTAAACTTTTATCACCATCTAGTTACTATGCTATTTATGTGTGGTCAAGGTCTAGATGAGATTATATGCTGCATTCAAAATAGAACAGCCTGGAGGAAGTATTCAAAACAGGCTTTTGTTCATATGCTATGCAAGTTTTTAACTTTGGGAGAATAAACCTTCAGATGTGAATTTGCTGTTTAAAATGGGTGTTCCTGTCAACTCACTGCTACAGCTGCATGCGCAGGGGGTGGGATTTTGTTTTTTGTGTTGCTGAGGCTGCAATCCAGTTCTACCAAATGTGCTGACTTCACAAATTCCTGAAGTATTTTACTTGGGCTTCCCTTAATGCTCTGTTGCTTGCTTAGGACACAAAGAACCCAGTTTCCAGCAGTAACTGATAATCTGCGAGCATTAACGGGTAGATAATGCTGCTTGAAAGGTTTGTTGGGAGGTTTTGTTGATTAAGGGGAAA
>VZTL01014012.1:308-21793 GCA_013400535.1 Scopus umbretta
CATATTAGTAGAGTACTACAATGTTAAAATAATTTAGATTGCTACATTCTCTGAAATACTAGTAAAAACTCTCAGTGGGCTTAAAATCATCTTTACTACACTAATGACACTGTTCTACGAAAAATAAAAGATAATTTTGAGAACTTTTCCTCCTGCCTCTGCTTTGTTATTTTTGTTTTTCTATTTTTAGTATGAAAATTTTTCCTGGAACAGTATTCTTGGTGGAGGGTGGGGAGAGCTGTGGAAGGGAGGAGAATAAATTGCATTTTTTGTCAAAATGATGAAGAGTTTTTCCAATTTAATTATTTAATTGCTCATTGCTTGACATCAAAACTGCAACTAAATTTATCATCTTTTCCCTTCCCCCCCTCCCTTAACCTTTTGTATTTTTGAACAAAGGTAATATGAAAATTCCTTACTGACATAGACAGAAGACCAGAGTCATCTAGTGCCCCACCTTCTCCAGCAACTGAAAGCAGGCTGGCCTTTCTGAGGGAGCTTCTGGCTAGCCAGTATTCTCAGAAAGTGTTGGGTTGCCTTTCTGTCTGTCAGATCACAAGGGAATGTTATAGCTGAGTTTACTGCTTGAAGTCATTAAATGTACACAAGAACATCGAGACAGATATTCAAGCGATGTAATTTGTAGTTGACCTGACATGCCAAAACATAAGCATGGGCTAAAGCTATAGACAATGAAGAAAAGGAGTTGTCTCCAGCAGATCACGCAGAAGATGTACATTATGAGTTACTTGGCCTCTGGAGGTATTTTGTCTTCTCCCTGGACTATATATAAATTTGGAGCTCATCAGCTATGTAAGACATGTAAAAGACATGCACAACAGCAGCAATCCATGCAGTCTGCCGTTCATATCACATGATGTGTTTGCAGCAGATGGTTGTGTAGTTCCCCACATGGTTGTGAGGTGGGTAGTAATGGCAACAGTGTTTCCCCTGCAAGTGGATTGTTTGAGTGATTATACACCAGGAAGATCTTGGAAGACGAAATCCAAGATGAACTCCATTATTAGGATTTCCAATGTATAACTTAAACTTTTAGTTTAATTTACTTGAAGTGTATGCACAGTCTCTAGAGCTGACATAAGAGTACAGGGAAAACTTTAAATTACTAACTGGCATGACTAAGAGTCAAATGAAGTATATGGCAGCTCAATTTTTCCTTTCAGGGTCTTGGTGAAACTATATCACAACATGAAACTTTCTCCTATTCAAACTAGATTCTCCACATACCACATGAGATAATTTCAAAAATTTATAGTAGCTCCACACATGTAGGTCCTAGCAGACAGTGAATGAACCAAACATGCCTTTGAGTTGGACTGTTGTGGTCCACCTGTTTTTGAAAAGTGTGATTTAGTTTTAATTTAAATTAAGAAAAATCTTCTCCTTCACATATATTTTCTGATAGCATCACCAGTCAACATTTATTTTGAATTAAAATCAATTGGTCCTTCTTATTTTATGTTTTAATTACTTATATAGAAGAAAGTGAAGTTGAGCTGAAAACACATTGTACGTAAATCGTATTGGATCCTGGTGACAGCATAACAAAGGCATTGCAGTATTAAAAATCCCATTGTTATTTAGGGATATCTGAACACAAGAGCAATTTTAAGGAAAACTATATTCTCAAAATACTGCATGAACATTTCCATCTCTGGATTTTTTCCAGTTGAGTGTTATATGGATTGCTCAAATATTCTTTGTTGTTTTAAGACTATAGTGCACACACTACAGTTAAAGTTTATGACAGGACTGGGTAGGTGAAGAATATATAGTGAAGAGTGTAATAATTAGAACTTAGTTCTATTTTTCCATCAAATTAGTCAGGAGCTGAATGTGACTTCTGTTTATAACTACTCAGTGAATCACCTCTAGCAGTAAATTCTAGGTTATTAATGAAAGTCACAAACTATTTATAATTAAACACTGTGAAACAAGTCATCATTTAGCTCACATGCTACTGTGCCTACTTCCTGACTGAACTATCAATACTTGCAAACAGTAGCACCGCTTGAAGACATTACTTAAGCTCAGCCCTCTTAAAGTAGTGTGTAGTGATCAACTTTTTAAAGAAAGAGACAGTAAAATTAATTGCTTTACATGAGGCGATTCAATACACGTTCCTTACAAAGGAACATGAATGAAATATGGAGTCAAACCAGTGGTAACAGTTACTTTCTAGTGCTATACATCTGTTTGCCAATGTCCCTTTCAAGTTCGGTGTCTCAGATTATTCAGCTTACCCAATCAGTTCACAAAAACAGTTTTATTTGTCTTTCTTTTATAGCACTTTAGCTACAAGTATTCTGTACAACAGCAATGATTTAATCTGTGGATTGTAATATAAGAAATAAAAATTTGGGGCTCCTCTCTCCTGCTTAACACAGGCCATAGGATTTCTTAAATCAATTACTGGTTGAACCAGAACAATTTACTAAAATATATCTGTCTTGATTGAAAGAATTTCAATGATGGAAGATTCTTAATGAAGGCTGAGGTACAACAAATCAGGATTCCACCTCTAACCTATAATTTCAATATAAATATATCCTAAGCGAAGTATTCTAGCTATTTGTGAATGTGCTGTATATAATTAGCAGACACCCCCGCCCCACCCCATTTCTAGAAATTCTACTTGGAAAAAATGTTGAGAAAACATTTGGACTTTCTAGTTTCATTTTAGGCAAATAGGCTTAAATAGTGCTGATACATACCTCATATAGTTATTTGTATTGACAAAGCAAAAAAGCTTATGCAGCTATTCTGCAAATTATTTTGATGTGTCAACTGGCTGGTGGTCAACTGCTGCTTTCAAAGTGTTTAAGATACGTGCATTTTTCATTATGTCCCTTACCTGAAATATTAAACAAGCTACAAGAATAAGAAAGAGGAATACAAGAAGCAGAAAAAAAATCCATAAAATTTTAAGAAACACAGTTGAAAAACTACTTCTTTCTCAAGATGTTTTGGTTTTGTCCCTAACTGGGTTTCTTTTTTCTATGGATCTGGAAGCATCTGAAGCATCCTGATTTTTAGAATTTGGGACTGATTATTAATCCTTTATATTGTTAAAAACTAAAATACAAAATGCAAAGCAAAGCACTATCAGTAGTATATTCGGTTCCTCATTGTCCTTCTTTTCTGTTAGAATAATTGAGAGTAAAAGTCAGCTGTTCCTCTGTTTCTTCAAAAGCTAAAAGTTCCCGTACAAAACTTCTGGACAGGTGAAATAACCCTTAAGCCGAAAGTTAGGCCCATTCTTGAATTGTGAGCTTACTATTTCAAATGAATTTGCAATCACAACTGTAATTAATAGTTTACAGCATTCCATAAATACTTGTTTTAAGACACAAATGCTTATGCACAAAATGTTAGTGTAGCAACTATACGAGCATTTTTAATAGGTGTTAACAGTGTTAACATAAATTATTTACAAGCAGTTAACTCGGAAGAACAGAGAAAAAAAATCGGAAAAAGCATGTTCAAAAACATGTTAGATGCATTACATTTTAATAGACTAGTAAACCTGGAGATCTCCCTTGAATACAGACTGAATTTATGTATTTAGATAAAAGCTTATAAGGTTATCATGAGCACTTTACAAGGACAGTCAAAGTATACAGCATGCAACAGGTCCATTGGTTTTTACTGGTTTTATTTCTTACAACTATCCTTCTTACAATTCCAAAAAGATAATCCTGGCCCATTCAACATGCCATAACACACATGAAAAGACAGCTGCATGTTAACTTCCTATAATGCAAGATATATGCATTTAAATTCACACCCTGGGTAACTCAATGGCTATCTGCCTTAGCAGCAGCACTGCATGATGTTAACTGTCATTACTGGGGCTCCAGAACAACTTAAAAATCACTCTTTAAATTCCAGTGTGCAAGGGAATGACCACTTTTATAGCCTGTGCTACTAATAATTTGTTTAATCTTCAGGATGACAGAAAATTACTTTCCTTCCTCTTAGACAAATGCACAGCAGAAAAACACCCTCTTTTGTCAACTCCCTTTTATGGTTTTGATGGTTTTTTATATTCATTGGGATATCTTGCACGTGGGAACAGGATCACTGACAATGGCAGTGGCATACTCTCCCTGGCTAGATCTTTAGTATTACACAACAGTAATGCAGTAGATTGAAAGGTGTAATGTGCAGGCTTGGACAGAAGAAAAAAAAAGACAAGGAAATTACATGCAAACTTGCTTCCTTAAAAACAAGATTCTGGAAGAAACCAGTATACTTTCCATTGGCTTCCAATTTGTTTCTGATGCCAAGTGGAGGTCATTAGGCAACAAAAATGAGAATAAAAGTTCCACAAAATCAGTGAAGTGAGAAAATTAATGAAACAGGGTTGGCAAACAGACTCCTGCTTTCATCTTTAGGGGAAAGACAATGTACATGGTTTTTCTCTTGTCTACTGGCTTGTGAAATCACTATTTCTTATTTGTAGTACTTCATTTGTTCTCCATTAATTTCTTCAAAGGTTAAGTAAAAATGGAGTTGCAACACCAAGCATAGTGACAGTGATGGGCAATACAGACGGCAATAAGAGCCACTGAGTTTCTTTGCAATAAAAGAAAGCCAAAAACCAATGGATGGAAGAGAGATATGATGTTCTCAAGAGAAAGTTTTTGATTTATTTCCTTCATTGACTTTGTAGCAGCTGCATTAAAAAACCCAAACAAACACACACCTAAAAGTAGAGTTTCTCTCACCCTTTCACTGAACACTGAAGCTATAAATCGAAAAAGCAGTTTTTGCTTCCCAATCTCATAGTTTCAAAAAAGTATATTGGGACTTAGCTCAGAGATGAAAGGTTGAAACTTGTCTTTTGCTAAACAGCTTAACTTTACATAGCTGTTAGAAAAGCAAACTAACGATATGCTGGTATTTCATCCCCTGTTTTCTGCAACATACACAGATCTGTGTTTATATCATACGTCCTTAGTATAACGAGCTTAAAACCTATTTTATATCAATATCGATCAAGCTATTTTGAATGACTCACTACCAGGATAACATTGAAATACTGAAAAACTTCAAAGTGAAAAAAAAATTGCATTTTTACATGTGTATACTTTTTCTATGTATACACACTTTTTTTCTTAACAGCTTCCATCAATTAAAATCATGTAGACTTATTGGAGACCAGCTGTTCTCATTTGTTATGCTTCAGTAGACAGGGACTCTGTGATTAACGGTCCTTGTTTTTCTGCAATCTGTAGTCTCTCTTCTCTTCTTGCTCATGTACTGTTTAATGAGATAATCTCAACACTGACATTACTAGCTCTATTTCTGATTTACTGGAATAACGCCCAGAGTTTATTGTGACAGAAGGAAAAGTATCCTAAATCATTGCATTGGATTCTGCTTGAAGCTGCCATGTGCCTGGGCAGGAAAGGGGTGGTGTGGTTTCCAAAAATGAAATGACTTACTGCAACAGAATGGGTGCATATTCTTCACTGCTTTAACGTATGACTGGGAATCTAACGTAACAAAGGTCAAAGGATAAATCTGAGCAGGACTACAAAAAGATGACTCAAAACTCAGATTTGAAAACTTCCAAAAAATAAAACAACAGAATTCCTGTAACTATACTATAATTGTAGCAAGCTGAAAATTCCCGCTGATAATGTAGACTGTTTATGCTGTCTGAAGTGGTTTAAATTCTGAAAAACATCTTTTTTAGCTCTTGTCTAATGTGAGTATGTACGATATGAAGTAGATGATGCATTTTTGTATTACACTATTGGACTTCTCATTTGTTATGACTAAGGCCACAAAACTTGGTTGTTCAGTGTATGGCTGTGTGTATGTATTTTAAATTTTGCTATCCAAACCTGGTGTTAGAGCAATTTGGCAACACAGCTGCTGTATGAAAACAACATAACATGTTACCCTGTGTTTTCTCAAAAAAGCAGAAGTCTACTGACAAACATGCGTTATTTTCTACAAAGCATTAGAAACAACAAGCACACGGCTTAGCATATGAGCTAAAGCTTTCCAGCATATAGCAACATTATGTCTACTGCTAAGAGCTAAAAGATTTTTTTCTCAGGAAAGAAACACAGAAGTTACTCAGGCAGACAATTAGAGGTGGCCAGGTGACATAAACAACTAAATAATTCAGAATATGACTTTCTTCCCAAATAATAAAACCAAAACTTCACAAAGATGTTTTGCAAAATGGAATTTCAAAGGGATACCTGTTTTCTTATAGAAATAATAGAAGGAAGTACAGCCAGAGTGACACAAAGGAAGAGGTAAATTGGAAAAGAGGGTTTGTCAGGCCAGAGGGCCCTCTAGTCCCTGTACTGTTATCTAGTCCTCAGGTAATTGTGCTAGCTATGCAATGTTCTCCAGCAGTTCTATGGGTCATGATGATTTCATATATGGGTGTATCTGTATGCACACGTACACACATGCACACACATATATATGTGCATTCCCACGCATGCATATACATACAGCAAATTTATAAAGTTATTTCATTAGCTGTTATAAGTAAATTTCACTTTTCAAGCATTTTAACTATGCTGTATTTATAGCCACAACACTTGGCCTACTACCAGCTAGAAACAGTGATTTTGTTGTTTCAGGGTTGAGAAAATTCTTGTTTAGAAACTTCACTTGGTATGCTTTCCATGGTCTCAGATCAAATCCCCAGACTCTTTTATGTATTTGCCAAAATATTTTATGTAAAAAGCTTCATTTAAAGTAGTAAGTCAAATGAACAGCTCAGGGGCAGATCGGGGGAAGTAGAGGCTATCTGGTACAGTTTTAGCAATAGGGGGAAAGTAGAAGTGACTGGTTACAAGTATCTTTCATAACTCAGATGTAGCTTATCAGCCATTTTCTGTTGACCTGCTTTTAATGCACCAGTGTGAGGAAAATGTGAAATGATTTGCAATTGATTGATAACCACTACATAGAAAACCATTTGCCAAATTATTCATCATACTTCGTCATGTGTTTTCTTAAGTCCTGGATACATGCTTTTGAAATGAAGATATATATATAACCAATGTAACATGGTAACTGTATTTGCTGTTTTGAGACCTTTCTGAGTAGTTATCAAAAATCAAATTACTATATACTATGCTAATGTTATTATTGCATATTTTAAAGTCCCATTATGGAAATAGTACTTTTATGTACAGCACTGTGTAAAAATAGATCTTAAATATCTTAATCAGCTCTATTTGCCTTCAGATAAGTTGTTTAGCAAACAGGTATAAAACCAGATACTGTGGCATAATGCACTTAAAGGCATTTTTAATTGAAATGAAACTGAAAATAGTAATATTGGGAGAATGCTGGTGGACTAAAAATTACTTTGGGGAAAGACTGTGAAAATCACCATTAAAAAAAGCACAGAAATTCAAGGTTGGATCTGGATATAAACAGAGATCTTTTTAATATTCTAAAATGAAAAATATGATGAGGATTTCTGTAATTAAAAGAGAGTTTATTGCATCATGTACAGAGTAGAAAACAAGTATTGCTAATAAATAAAGGGTCTAGATATTCCTGGAAACAGCAACCAACAGATTTCTCTAGTAGACAGTCAATGAATCAATAGAAGGTGATATTATTTCAGAGTAACATCTATCCTAGTGTAATTCAAGCATAGAGAAACCAAACTAGTTTTAAACTAGCCAGCCTAAGTTCTTGCAGGACTTTCTCTACAGTGACACCAACTCGGATTGCATCATAAATCCCACTCAACAAGGCAAGCATAAAAGAATTAAAACCAACAGAAATAAAGTTAAGCCATGTTGTCCTCCATGCTGTTGTGACTGTGATGTTATTACTAATTGCTCAAATATACTTTAGAACATGCACTAACTAAGGTTTTGAGTTTCAAAAGGACAAATTCTGGAAAGTTATGGTAAAATAGGGAAGGTAGGTTTACCAAAGATAGGCTATTCCAAAATATTCCAGTTGTAGAAAGTCTAGCATATGTCAAAATTAAATACAGCATAAACAAAAACCATCGCTATAAAATTCTGGCTTAAATGTCTATTTTCCGCTTGATTTTACTGAAAGGGAAATATTTTACTGCATATTTGGGGGATTCTCAAGTATTAGTTTTACAGCTGATCTTGTAATTTCGTAAGTGATCTTGGTACTAATACTAATGAAACCTCTAAGGGAGACAATATTACAGAGGAAAGACAATCTGCACAAGTAGAGTAGAAGAAATGGAATGAAACTTAAAATGCAAAGGGCAAGGCTTCAAACTTCAAAGAAAAAGAGCTTCCACTTTAGAGTTGGAACTCATGATACAGAAGTGATGGAGAAAGATAACTTCAATTTCACTTGTCTCGCTTTGCTTCCACTCGTAAAGGATTGCACTGAAAAGCAGCACATTCCCTGCTAGCTAGATATACATCAGTGAAGAAGTGTAATGGGTGTATTAGTCAATGACAGCGAGACCACAAGCACTGATAAGAAGCAGCCACATAAAAAGAAAGATGTTATTACGGTATGCATCAGTAAACATACTCCTGCAGAGATTACAAAAGAAAATGGTAATGTCAATGTCCACAGCACAGATGGGACCCTATCTAGAATACGTTTCCTTGTCTAATCATCAGCTCAGCAAGAACCGATATGAGAAGAAAGGCCAAAATAAAAGGGAATGAAGACACAAATTTATAAAGGAAAACACAGAATCTTGATTTTTGTAGCAAAGAAAAAAAGAAAAAAAGCAGGTTGTGAATGGATATAAATGAGCTGTTTAACTGCAAAGAGAGACAAGATATTTAAAATACCTGACAATATGGATACCAGAATATCATAATTAATGGGAATAAAAGGGCTATAAAAATAAATTTAGGCTTGAAGCCGGGAGGTTTCTTGCCATCAGAAGGATGAAATCAGCATGGAGCAACTTTGCCTAATAGGAGGAGTAGCGGACTTAAGCTTGAATAGTTATAGTCACGACCCTGACTGGGAGATGGTTGCGTGTGGAGGAGCTCATGATGCACACAGCAGTTAACCTGGGTAGGGGCAAGCCTGTGCTGCGCTGGGCTACAGGTACAGCGTGGCCTTCAGGCTGCGCTGTGCTGCAGGTACCCCTTGCCTGCAGGGTGAACCCGCCCAGCTCCTTGTAACGGAGGAGCCTGCAGGCAGCTCCCACTTGGCACCGCCTGGCCTTTATCGAACAGTGCAGCAGGAAGTTTTAGTGTGAACGTTCTTACTGTTTGATAGTAGAAATCATGAGTATGGTTGTCTTCTTATAAGAAAATCGTACAATAACTTGAATGACCAAAATGGGATAACCTTATCTATGGATGGGGTCTGCACAGCCTGCTGATTGGAGGCCTGTTTGATAGTGCACAACTCTGGGTTCCCGGCATCTACAGGGATGTAAGATTATCTGCATTATCCTCTCATTCTTTGTAGTGCTAGCTCTAATAAATAGCATTTTGAATGATACCTCACAGAGTCCGAGTGCCTTTCTTACTGGGATCATACAGGACCAGCATCTCTAGATGCAAAACACACTCAGCTTGCTCATTATATGAAAGGAGGTATATGAGTTGTCTGGTCTGCAGCTGCAGGGAACTAGACTGAAGAGGTCCCATCAGCTCCAATCCACTAGAAGGCCCACATATTTAAGATCTATTAAAAGGAAAATCTTAGGGATCACAGGAATTTTCATTCTACTTTAGTGGAATTGCATAGTTTCATAAATCTATCAGATCAAACCTGCTGATTCTTGGTATCAACAAGCTAATCTATGCTTTGTATTTTTGCTCTTTGCTGATGTTTAGCTAATGCATGTTACAGAAAAACAAACAAACAAACACCAACAAAATGCTTGTGCTAGACTTCTTTTTATGACCAAGACATTCATCATTTCAACTAGGTTGCATACCACCTTTCCAGGACAAACTTATGGCTCTCATTGATCCGACAGGTCAAGTGTACTACGAAATTTTCCATAACATGATGCAAGACCGAAGAAAAGAATGCGATGTTATAATATTTTTTTCTTTTAACAGAGAAGGTGGAGGTGTGTGGTAACTATGTGAACATGATCTGGGTCAGTCTCACTGAAGAAACCGTGTATCCAGTCTTTTGTCTTTCTGAAGTGACATTTGACAAAGTTCACTTTCCTGCCCTGCAGTACTAAGACACAGCCCTATAGACCAGAGGTGTTCTTTATGAGCTTCAGGAATCTTTCCACACTCAATAATTGCATGCAAACAACATTAATTGGTTGTTGAAATCCCTGAGCATCATTCTTTCAAAAGTGACAANGAATGGATATAAATGAGCTGTTTAACTGCAAAGAGAGACAAGATATTTAAAATACCTGACAATATGGATACCAGAATATCATAATTAATGGGAATAAAAGGGCTATAAAAATAAATTTAGGCTTGAAGCCGGGAGGTTTCTTGCCATCAGAAGGATGAAATCAGCATGGAGCAACTTTGCCTAATAGGAGGAGTAGCGGACTTAAGCTTGAATAGTTATAGTCACGACCCTGACTGGGAGATGGTTGCGTGTGGAGGAGCTCATGATGCACACAGCAGTTAACCTGGGTAGGGGCAAGCCTGTGCTGCGCTGGGCTACAGGTACAGCGTGGCCTTCAGGCTGCGCTGTGCTGCAGGTACCCCTTGCCTGCAGGGTGAACCCGCCCAGCTCCTTGTAACGGAGGAGCCTGCAGGCAGCTCCCACTTGGCACCGCCTGGCCTTTATCGAACAGTGCAGCAGGAAGTTTTAGTGTGAACGTTCTTACTGTTTGATAGTAGAAATCATGAGTATGGTTGTCTTCTTATAAGAAAATCGTACAATAACTTGAATGACCAAAATGGGATAACCTTATCTATGGATGGGGTCTGCACAGCCTGCTGATTGGAGGCCTGTTTGATAGTGCACAACTCTGGGTTCCCGGCATCTACAGGGATGTAAGATTATCTGCATTATCCTCTCATTCTTTGTAGTGCTAGCTCTAATAAATAGCATTTTGAATGATACCTCACAGAGTCCGAGTGCCTTTCTTACTGGGATCATACAGGACCAGCATCTCTAGATGCAAAACACACTCAGCTTGCTCATTATATGAAAGGAGGTATATGAGTTGTCTGGTCTGCAGCTGCAGGGAACTAGACTGAAGAGGTCCCATCAGCTCCAATCCACTAGAAGGCCCACATATTTAAGATCTATTAAAAGGAAAATCTTAGGGATCACAGGAATTTTCATTCTACTTTAGTGGAATTGCATAGTTTCATAAATCTATCAGATCAAACCTGCTGATTCTTGGTATCAACAAGCTAATCTATGCTTTGTATTTTTGCTCTTTGCTGATGTTTAGCTAATGCATGTTACAGAAAAACAAACAAACAAACACCAACAAAATGCTTGTGCTAGACTTCTTTTTATGACCAAGACATTCATCATTTCAACTAGGTTGCATACCACCTTTCCAGGACAAACTTATGGCTCTCATTGATCCGACAGGTCAAGTGTACTACGAAATTTTCCATAACATGATGCAAGACCGAAGAAAAGAATGCGATGTTATAATATTTTTTTCTTTTAACAGAGAAGGTGGAGGTGTGTGGTAACTATGTGAACATGATCTGGGTCAGTCTCACTGAAGAAACCGTGTATCCAGTCTTTTGTCTTTCTGAAGTGACATTTGACAAAGTTCACTTTCCTGCCCTGCAGTACTAAGACACAGCCCTATAGACCAGAGGTGTTCTTTATGAGCTTCAGGAATCTTTCCACACTCAATAATTGCATGCAAACAACATTAATTGGTTGTTGAAATCCCTGAGCATCATTCTTTCAAAAGTGACAAATGCTGATGCAAGACTATGTCACACATGTTTATTATTTATCTTATGTGTTTGAGGTGTGTGCTGTCTTTACACTTAGCAATACACACTTCATAAGATGACAAAAAAAGAATCTGCACAAAGAAGTTTTTTTCTTCAAGAAGCAAATGCCAATCCAACAGCATGGCTTCTTTTGTTTTCCTCAGTTTTTTTCCATTATCAGCCTGAGAAAGTTTAAATCCTTTCCACAAACTGCCTCTCACTGTAAAAGGCAGACAGGGTTGTATGGTGAAATATTGCTTTGTATTTGAATTCTGTGGCTCTTTTGAACAGCTAAATACTGCACCACATCATGTAATCAGAATCTGTTCGGTGGTATAGCATGGCTGTGCAACTGCACTGAGCCTATGAACTACTTTCATGCTTGATGACAGACCTTTGACTAATTTGAAAGTACATAAGCAATACAGAATTTGCAGTTATACGGTATTGACCAGGAGGCTTTTTATGAGCAGGCAAGCTATCACAGAAAATCAGTTCCCTGAACAGCCGAATGAGATGGATAATCTAAGTTTAGTAACTCACAAGTCCTTACCACACAAGTAAACAGATACGGTACTGCTGAGACTGCACAGCCAGTCACCAGTATTCATTCAATAGCCTCTTGCTGTCATTTTGATGAGGTAAACCCTTAACAACACAGGACACAAAATCCTGCAAAGATACAGCAACACAGATAGACAAAGACACAGCTGCTCTCAGGAAAGAATACAGACCAACACACAAAAGAAAAGTCACCAGATCCAAAAATACCTGTTTCTCCTCTTTGCTTCCAAGCATTACAGTAACACTCTCAATCACCTTGTTCAAATACTGCACAATCTCAGATGTAAGAGTCAAGTTTCTAATTAACAGTAAGTTACAGCTGAGATCATTGCTCTAAAGGTCACCCACTTAAAAGGCTCCTCTTCCTCTGTGCCAGCCTACTCTTAACAGTGCAGAAAGAGTTACGGATCAGAGCCCCAAAGCCAGTTATACAGGTTTTAGTCACCTGGTGATTCCCCCATGGAAGGGCACTTACTCATCTGTGCACAGCACATGCAGATAGATTTAAAGACCCAACAGGACTTGTACACTGTGTTCATGTATGCCGAGCATAAGTCAGTGGATAAATTGCTGTAGTGCTGTCGGCTCACATGTAACAGTCAGCACTGGCTGAAAGAAGACAGAGAGGAGGGCCATCCCCCATGTCAGTCAACACAAGTGAACTAGCTCAGCTTCAGAATAGCAGAAGACTAACTGTGCTTGCAGGTGAAACTAATGCACACAGGCCTAAAGGATCTGAATTTCACACTGTAATTGTTGCTGGTTTTTCCTATCCCAGTTGCACTAATCTTAAATGGGAAAACTATGTAAACTGTTGTATATTTAAAACTATACTTGTTGAAGCCTGCTCTGACTATATTAAAAAAAAAAAAAAAGCCTATAATAGTTGTCAGTGGTTTAGCTTGATCCTAATGTTCTTTGCAGCAGATAGAGACAGTGTCTAGGCAGTGTCTAGGTTCCAGTAGCCAAGTTATTTGTTTTGCCTAAAATGTCTACTGAAGATGAATCTGGCATCTCCTGTGACATCAAAGAAGGGAAAGGAGGGGCTAACATAAGGAACATCACCATAAAATTATCCTTCAAAATTACTGAAGAGATTCCTAGGGAGTGTTTCCAGAGGTTAAAAAGTTTTACCTGTGCTTCCTATTTGTAAATGGAACACCAAATCGCATATTATCAACCATATGCTACTGTCAGGCATACCTTTGAGTAACCGTGTTGTCATTAGAGCTCTTGATATGGGGCCGAGCACTGAGACACATTGCTTATATTTATATTTTCTTGTAAGTTCTTAATGCATTGTATTACATTCCAATTATGAAAATATAAATTTAAGATGATAACATTGTATTTTCATACAGGGCAAAACCATATAATTTGCTAAAAAGTCCTGGGTATTACACTGTAGAACAAAAATACCACTTTGCCATTATGTCTCATACTTCAATGTTCCTTCTACACTTGCTCCAAAGAGACACTTAGTAAAGGAGCAACGAATTATCAGACACAAGTTAATATTGTTAATGTTGCATCAGCATATCCCAGAATTATTTGAGCAGTGCTACAATATTCTAGGAGATAGCTTGTCACCAAGAACATTCCATATAGAATCCCTCACAAAAGGCAAAATCAGTTTAACGACAGGTCAGAAGAATAAAAAAAATAAATCTGGAGAGGTTGCAAACTCTCACCTAATGGCTACAAAAATGCATTCTGTTAGTGAAGTATTATTCATAAACTGCTCAGTGTCTTAATACTGAATGCTACATGATAAGCAAAAGATAACCAGCGTGCTGCAAATCAATGTACAGACAAGATTTGCGTTTGTGCTTGAGAGTTCTTTACATGTATGTTGTTACCAACATCTGAAGAAAAGAACAAACATGTTTTTGACTTTTCTGAGATGGAATATATTTATACACTTGGGGAAATTTGACTCAAGTAGTTGCATAAACATAAACACTGCTAAAAGCAGATTTTAGTCCATTATCCTGCATTCTTAAATGTCAAGAAACAGAAGCAAATTGCAAATTAAACAGTTCAACAATATGAAGACTGGTGCACTGAGTAATAGCTAAAGACTTCAGTAGCATTCATCCATCTAACAGAATCCAACAGCTGTATGGTTCATGCATCAAATATTTTAAAAACTCAGAATAAACTGTTTCTACACAAAAGTGAATTAATTTAAGTCAAATTAATAGAGAATCTGGACTAATACAATGATCTTTTTCATCACAATCAGATAAAATATTAGAATTTTAAGTAAAAGTGCATTATATTGCATCACTTCATGAGGTAAATCTGCCAATTGTTCAGAACAAAAAATCTAATCCAAATGGCATATCAATGAGACAAATATACTGTACGAATAAAAATACAATTTTGATAAGTCCTCAATAGACACATGCAAATAGGAAAATTTGAAGCAGCAACATGCTCTGTTTTCATAGGTAAACTGCATCTGAATAATTTTGTGTTTGGCTCTGTAAAAGCTGTCTAAATTGAAAATGAAATTAAATTATAAATGGTGTTCTTTTAAGAACTAGCCTTTGACTGTCTAAACACTTCCCTGTATGGCCTTTTTCAATACTTTAGTGTTTTATGAAAACATGTATCAGTATTTTAAAATGTATTCTCTGTCAACGAGCATTTCTCCCCATTTAAGAAACATCTGAATGAGCTCATTCATTGGGTCACAAACTTAAAACAAGACAAAAGAAAGAATCTTTCTCTCTTCAGTATGAATCTTGCCTCCCCTTAACCTCCCCCTGGAAGAGGAGGGGAGAGGATGAAAATAAAAATTTTATAACTGTTCCAACAGTGAAGACGACATTAATTTTTGGAAGATACACCTTTGAATTTCTTGAAGAAAATAAATCTTGATATTCTTGATTTATCAGCCTCCCGAATTCCCCTTACATCCATTTTACCAAAAATTTCTTATAGCTAAGGCAACCATTATTTGCTTCTCTGAGCATCACATAATTCATTAACTTCTGTGCTCTAACACAAAAAAATACATTCAGAAAAAAAGAAAATGGAAGCTCTCTTATAGACATAACTCTGTTAGGCACATATACAGAGAAATGTTCCAAATTAATGAGAGGGTTAATGAGGGTTTTAGTCTTACTTTTTTGCTACTTGCCCAGAGGCTTATGTCAAATTTTACATACTAAATGTGTAATCAAGCTTAGAAAATTGAAAGTTAGATTATTTGAATGAATTGATATGTATGTTAAAAGAAAATGTAATAAAAAGGAAGAGATTTCATTCTGGACCCAAGTGCTTGAATACAAAAACCCAAAAATGGAGGGCAGTGCTAGAGCATCCTGAGAAGAAAAGAACTGCCTATTGAAAACTCTCTTTTAATTTAAAACTACACTTACTTCTTTGATAATATTATACAGCAGTGTATCAGGATATTTGCCTCATAGCCTTTGATGTGCTAATAAAAATTAAATGGCAGTGATTGTACCAGCTACTTAAAATATGCATAAAAGAACTAATAGGTTTTTTTTTTTTTCACTCATAACTTACCAGACTTTGATAAAGGCAGTATAGCTAGCTATGCATCTGTTACAAATAATTACATCCTCAGATCCTTTTTAAACCTCAGTTCAAAAATAACATTACACAAAATTTGTTCTTATGCAAAGGTTTCCGGTATTCCAAATAACTTGTTTCCAAATATTTTGCCCAATGTTTTAGGCTGTCAGAAGCAAAAGAAAATTTAGGTAAATGTCATGTCAAATGTTTTGCTCTCAGCAAAGCCCAAAGATGTGTGAGTTTATTTTATCAAGAAATTTTAACAAAATTATGACCAAGATACCATGCTAGTCTCTCTGAAGAGAAGTGACAGGAGCATAGGTGAACAGATGCTGCATTCTTATAAGTATTGATTCCTTAGGCTGTATGGAAGGTTGCTGGCTGGGAGAGCTAGACCAAGATGTACTGGAATAACCTCTACAATATTTAGATTTATCACTGACCAATTGTAGATAATGTACCTACCTGATGAGAATACCAAGATTCAAATATTTCAACAATGATGACCAGTCCAGAAGCAGCTAGCAAATGTACATATAATTTTTCTTTTTCATCTTCCCTCATGCAGTCCCAAACCAGTTTATATACTTTTTCTATAGGTTATAAACTCTTTGGAATTAGGATGTATGTTTTCTAAATTATTATGTAGTACTTCCCACAACAAAACTTGCAACTTGGTGACATTTAAGTGCAAACGTGATATGTATCTGAATAATAAACAACAAAGAAAAAGTCTACTTCCGTAATAAATTTCAGATTTGTGGCAGCTACAGCTTTGATGAGCCCGTTTACCTCATAGCTCTAGTAA
This sequence comes from Scopus umbretta, assembly GCA_013400535.1. Classification (NCBI taxonomy): domain Eukaryota; kingdom Metazoa; phylum Chordata; class Aves; order Pelecaniformes; family Scopidae; genus Scopus; species Scopus umbretta. Next base: position 17,106 of record VZTL01014012.1, read on the forward strand.
AGTACTGATATCCTTCACCATTGCACAAGGAAATATATAACTATCTAAAAGAAGTTGCTCCTCAGGAAACACTGAATGTATATACTAAGAGAATTACAATACCAGTTAAACTTCTAGTCAAAACCATACTATGTATTATACCTACGTTTCCAAATTTCAAAAAAAAAATCCATCCCAAAGATGAAGTACAGAATAACTGTATTGCTCAAGGACTCACAAAAAAACCCAAACAACTGCTGCTTGTATGCACTGAACCTTGTTGTTCTGACTACTGACCTAATTCCTNNNNTCCGATCTTCTGACTACTGACCTAATTCCTTAATAGAAATATGGAACTTTTTTTTAATATTAATCAAATTGTAGCATTCAAGCACTGTAATAATATTGTAGCAGGTTTTAACTGGGTGATGAAATACAGATTAAAGTGCTCAGATTCTGTTTGAGTTTGAAAATAACAACCATTCGTTTAATCTATTTTCAGTAGGGATTTCTACAATTTGGTACCGATAAAGTTTAGTAAAACAGTTCCTGATTCATATAACATTTGCATAGTTTCCCAAATTCACAGTTTACTTCTGCTAAACTTCCAGTATTTTACAAAGACAAAAACCTTTCAAGATAGAGAAAAGACTTATTTCCCTGATACAGCCAGCTGAGGTACTCTGGCTAGTACTGAACAACAGATCAGCCTAAAGGATCACCGTGCTTGTGTCTGGTCTTAAGAAAAACAAACACACTACTGTTCACACTGGTTCATGCAAACAGAAGGTAAAATGAAAAACATTTTGACAAAAAGCAGACAAAATTTTTCGAGTTCTGAGAAGGCTGCAGAAAGAGAAAGTAAAGGTTTTGTTCTATGGAAACAAGACTCAAACAATGTAAGAAAAAATTTCAAGGCAAAACTATATCCCCCTTTAGAAAGGCAAACTAGTGAGCATGTATTATTTAGAAATCTGGAAAGTAAGTTTGTTTTTAATGAGATATTTTTGTATCATATAGTCTTACCTTTCTCTGTTAAATTTCAAAGAATGTAGGATAGCTGGTCGTTTCTGTCGGAGATTCCACAAATGAAGTGCATCATCTGCACTTGCACTGACCAAAGCACCCTAGAGCAGACATAAAATATACCACAACATATTACTTTTCTGCAGATTCTGTCTTATTCTTAAGTGATCCTCACTGTTAATGATCTACCCATAGAAAATGATACAGTTTATGAAAAATGGTTGCTTTCTTCTAGAAAAAATATGTTCTACCATAAATAATAGTCAATTTGAATTTATCTGGTAAATGTAAATATTTTAAATTAGTACAAGATCAGCCAAAGTTAATTAAAACTCCATCAATTTAAAATGCAAATTAAAGCTTTGTATGAAGGTTAGACATGTGAACTGTCATGTATTTCCACATAAGCATAGAGATTAACAAAAAGAACAGACAATTACTTTAAAAAGATGAGCGTGAAGGATATAACTAAAGAATAAAAGAATTAGTGCACACACATACACACCAGTGACAGTGCCAAGCACACTTTAGTAGTCATATCAGCAACATGAAATTCAAAACTGGAACTGTGAAAAGAAGATGCAGATAAGAAAGCAGGGACAGGTAGCAGGGGGAGAGGACCTAGGAAGAACTCAGAGATGTAGACAAAAGCACTACTTTCTTCAGATCAGAAATACTCTGAAGACTGGTTCTGCTTCTGGTGCCCCAAAAAAGGACAACTTCCAAGGTCTAGACCTCTATCTGCATGGACAGCTTGAAGTGAACTTATTCTAGCTCCTTCCTGCTATCTTTCTCTTCACCATGGAACAGTGATGCCATGAGAATAAGGACTGCAGAGGAAGCTCTCTACTGCTGCTGCAGTGGTTTACTACATTTACACCTCACATCAGGACTAGTACAAAGGATCTATCCCTGTGTATTACTGTGGCAGAGAGGAATTAGATACTGCCCAAACAGAAGGCAATGCTTCATTTTGAGGAAGGGCAAGGATGTAACTAAAAGATCAGTCCATATCAACCATAACTGACCAATAAACTTATCTTTTTGCATCTTGGATTTCCTTCTTTAATCCTAGCAACTGTTCTTTTCAATGTTGACATATGAAAATGAAATTTATGAAGGTGAGACTTCTCTAATACAGAGAATCCATGCTTTAATTCTCATCTCCTGAAGAGTTTGGACCAATGTCAGAGAGAATCTCCACCACAGATATCAAACTACATATTAGGGTTCTGCTGGTCACCTAATGAAAAGAAAGAACACTGATTCAAACCTTGGCCTCCCTGTTTTCATCCCCACCTTACTCTAACGAATTCCACTGGACTGAGTGTTTCTAAAGTTTCATTTCTCCCTCCTCAGTTTCTGTGGTTCAGGTACTTTCTCCAAGCAGGTGTAGAAAAAAATAAATATTGCCCAGGCTTAAAAACCCACAAAACTAAAACTCTTCCCTTGAGAAGCTTTAAGATCTCCATGCTTAGAAAGAGGACTTGAAACTGGCAAAAGTGTTTACTTATATTGTGGGAGAAAATTAATTAAAACTGAACTACGACTACCTTATAATTTGGCCAAGTTATGAGGTTCTAGGAAAAAAAAAAAAACAACCAGATTTATATGCTCCAGAAAGTCTTCTTTCCTATTACCATCTCCAGAGATCTTCTGCACAGAATGAGCTATAATCTGTCACTATTTCTTCATGTTGTCTAAACTCGATTTTGACAAACCATTTACAAAGACTAAGCATGCTGGTTTGATTGATGACCCCTGCAACTGCTTTTCCTTGCTTCAAGTAGCAGCATATTCCCAACTATTGAGCTTTCAGCCAATAACCATCAATATCTTTCCACAGAAAGATTTAGCTCATTTATTAATTTTCTATTTGAAACAGGACTGTGCAGGATATATAGTAATTTAATGGATTTTACATCTACCTGCACACATTCATAGATTGACTACCTTTTGTTCAGTACTTTATACTGATGTATATGAAGGTAATACTTTTCCCTGTGTGCAGTCCCCATAAATAGTCTTCTAAAAGGCTGTATGGTGAACGTCCTCTGGATGTACGCCACTTACTTGTTAGCACAATTTGTCAATGTGAAAAGTTATAGCACTCAATTACAATACATTAATTGACTTACTTAACAAAATTTATACAGAAGAATCTGAGTAAATATGTCCTTACCTCATTGATTAAGAACTGGAGCTGCAGGACTGCAGCACCACTTTCATGTTGGCAGTAGCAATCAACACCAGGTCTGCCCAATCTGTTGCCATCAAAGTCAAGGATTCTAACACTCCTGTTATCACCAGAAGAGGGGAAAAAAACACCCTACCAATTAAACTCTAATTAACCTTTAATTAACCTCAATTCTTCTTGCTTTCTTTAATACAAAAGAATTCATACTGACCTTCCACTGTTCTAATTAAAGTACCAACATCATCAGGCTGAAACACGTGCAATTGTGAGTGATCTGTTCCTGCCTGTTTTTTTGTCTGTGAAATACAGTACGTGAATTAACACAAAAATTCAGCAGGATGCATCTTAAATTTCTTTTTACACATTATTGGTTCATATAACAAATGAATTTATCAGATTTTTGTACTTATGAAGACATTATAAAATTAATAATTTAAGACTAAGGTCAGTAACAGTTTGTAGCAGGCTTTCTTTTTTAAATCTGAGAAAATGTTTTTTAGAGTGAGTCATTTCACACTTACATAAAAGCTCATATATAACTATTGCTCTCTGTCTCATCAACACAAGTACAATGCAGTGCCATGCACAGTTACCCAAGTCTAGCTATGAACTACGTTCCCTAGCCCCATCCCCCATCTGAGTGAAACCACAGTTACACTGCTTCTGTCAACCCAGCTAGTTGGAATCAACACCAACACCCTGCCTTGCAGCAATATCTTGTTGTCCAGATACATCATGAATGTAGTTTTCTATCTGCTCTCTGGCTTTTTTCTTCTGCATGCTGAATTGCCATCTCCCTAACTTAGATGATGGCCTTTCCGATCAGAGAATTTAACAAGAAACTGCTGTTCCAGAAAATTACTGCAGATAAAAAGTAAAACAAAAGATGAGAGGAATGTGAAATATATTACTAATAACCAAGTTGTACGAAACAGGTGAAGCACCTCCATATGTATTCAAAACATCAAGATTATGATCAGAAACAAGATTTTACAACATAAAGCCCTATCTACTTGTTATATATGATATTAGCATATTGTAAAATCCTGAACAAAAATGACAACTGTCCACCTATACTGCAGGCAAGTGTCAGAATCTTTACTTCCCTTTTCACAGGTGAAGAGACTTGCAGTAAACTATTCTAAAATTGGCCTCAGAGAAGTAAAGACCATAGATTAGCAAATTTAAGGGGTAAAACTCTGAAGTATTAAATCATTACTTTTTCAATAGTTAAACAAGCAGTTTAATGGATACTACTGACCTTGAGAGACCTGACCTCTACTCCTGTCTTTGCCAACTGGTCTACTGGATAACCTGAGGGGAAAAAAAAGTATCTTTTCTTCCCTGTGCCTTCATTTCCTTATTTGTAAGCTGGAGATAGGGTTTTACAAAAGAATACGATATCTGCTTTGACAGTGATCTCAGTGTACTGGTGTCTACAGATGAAAAGCTGTGTATAAAACATCATAACTACATTATAGGACAG